>CAKAOH010039463.1:13035-27880 GCA_916701665.1 Sebastiscus tertius | reverse complement strand
GATAAGAGTATTAAATATTTGACAAATCTCCCTTTAAGGTACATTTTGAACAGATAAAAAATGTGAGATTAATTGCGATAAGTCTCTGTAATCACCTTTTTTGTTTTATACATTATCCTTGTTAAACAAGGAGTCATATTTGGAGGGAAATCTGTTGAATGCATCTTTACGCAACAGGAAGAGGGTGCTGTTCTTCCACAGCAAACAGAGCTAAAATGACCTTTATGTGTGTACTAAAGGTTGCCAATCATCTCACCAATGGACTCATTTATTATGATATTTAAAATAAGGTGTATATATCTTGGACACCTAATTTGGATGTTCAGTTTCTAGGTCATTAAGTGTTAACTTCTGTTCTTAATGTGGAGTACAAAGCTTTGTTCTGTATCAGGCGGTTTTGTTTGCACAAAGCACGTTTGTGTCCACAATAAACGTCCCCCAGGGAATATGCAAAGAGGTCCCGGAGCTGATGTCTGAGCCAAACGTTAAGACAAACACACAGAGAAAAGTATTCATACATGCGAGGTACATAGAAGCACAACCCTGTCAGTCAGTGCTGCACATTATATACTATGTGAGGAGAACCTCACCAGCAAAGTATGCCAAAAAAGTCGGCCTTTAACACCTGGGTAATGAAAGAGAGAGGGAGGAAGTCTGTCAAAAAAGGTTTGACACAAATGTTCCAGCCCACATGATCAAAGAGGCCTCTGCTTTTCAGGGAAACAAACGGTGTGGACATTGACAACCGAAGAATGTTTAGGTTGCCTACAGACTAAAACTACAAGGAAGACACCGTTAAATAACAATGCCAGAACAAATAACCATCTCACCTTTAGGACAAAGGTCAGGAACTAGAAAGCCTGGAGGTCGAAGGAGCAGCCTCAACCTAAAAAGAACCAGCGACACCCCCCATCCATGAACATATTCAAACAGCCTCCAAACACTGTTTCTACTGTAGTTCCAAAGGAGCCTCCTCCAATACAAACAGCATCATTTAAAATATATATATATAGTGGTGCCTTCTAATGGTTCCCTCTTGTTGTATTCACGACCTCGTAAGTGGAAACTTTCTGAAAGCTCACGAGTTGTGACGCGTTTGTTGACGTTCTCAGAAATGCCGGAGGCCTTGGAAGTTAATTTTTCAGTGCATAATAAGTTAATATATTGTATTATTTGTCGTATATAGGGATGCACCGATACCACTTTTTTTCAGACGGAGTACAAGTACTTACATTTGGGTACTTGCTGATACCGAGTACCGATGCGAGTACTTCTCTGTGCCGAATGACCCTCGTTAACAGCAATCTGGAGGGTGTGAGCGACACACGGCAGGCTGGGGAGTATCGCATACGTGATGGTGCGCCGCGACCGGCTCTAGGTCGGCTTGGGAAGGCTCGGGGCAAAGGTGGCTCACCGTTTGCTCACCGTCCCGGGGCGGACTGCCCTTAGTGCGCCTCAACCGCGTCGTGCCCCCGGGGCGGGGCTCGGCCCACGTAAAAGGCGCCAGGGGCTTGCGGCAATGTCTGCAACCCACCCGACCCGTCTTGAAACACGGACCAAGGAGTCTAACGCACGCACAAGTCAGAGGGTGCAAGCAAAACCCCGTGGCGCAATGAAAGTGAGGGCCGGTGCGCGCCGGCTGAGGTGGGATCCCGGTGGGAGCCGGCCCGTGACGCTGCTGTAAAGTGGTATCGATGCCGTTGTATTGGAGCCGTTTTGCGAGTACGAATACATGAGCACAGTATCGGACCCGATCCCCGATACTGGTATCGGTGCATCCCTAGTCATATATTGTTTTTCTTCGTAATTTTATAATCGGTCTGAAGAAAATGTTGCTATTCCCAACGTCCTCATCTTCTTCCTCTGTCATCATGTCTTTGCATTTACTGCATTATGTTACCCACTTGCCAGCTTCCTAAATCGTTAGCCTCTGTGGCTTCTAGACACCACTCTCACGACTTAACCACTTCAAGCACACACAACTTCCTGTGCTGTAAACACAAACTCTCGAGTTTCATTTTGAAGGCACCATATCTTCCAAAAATGTCCTCACCAACAAGACAACTTTGTAAAATGCTGATAGAAAGTTGGTGCAGACTGTGTGTTAATATGGAATATGAAAACATGCTTTTTCACTTTCTTGGCGAGAATTAAATGAGATGATTGATACCAGTCCATGTGTGTACAGTAAATATGAAGCTACCAGCAGCAGAAGGTTAGTTTAGCTCCAGGAAGTGACCGGCAGAGGAAGACGTAGTCTAGCACACACCCCCATAAAACCATACAGCGTTGTTTTCCTTTACAGCTCAGTTTGTGTACAGATTAAACAAAGGAGATATAACATATTAATTAGAAACGCTGGGTGCTGGGAGGTGGATTATGTTATTAAAAATATTTAAAAAAATGTTTAGGATAATGTTAAAGCAAAAAATGTGTCACTTTTGAGAAAGAAAATAAAACAAACTGACTCATTTAAATACATACAGGCGTTTTGTGTGTTAGTTTTTAGGTAGATAATGGAGGGGTTAACTATGTTTAGGTAACTAATACGGTTTAGGTAACATTTTGTAGTAAGTTCTCTGACTGTACGACTCTTTCTACACTATATTTTTTATAATTTTAGCTGACTCTTACATCCTATAATTGTATCTTGTTCATGTAAAAATGACACTAACTTGTAATGCTCTTCCACAGCAAACTACTTGCATGAGAGGTGAATAAAAATAGAGAGCTGTGGCACACTTTCCAAGGAAAAAGCAGTTATTTTTACTTCCTCATCTTGTTTCAAACTAACTCATCACATCCTGGAACAATAAGAAACTCACACAGTTATCTGTCATTGTGAGAAAAGGTGCAAAAGTTGAGTCAGAGGATGCAACAGCAGAGTGATTCCTGAGCACTGCAGCCTCATGATCATATGATGCTGCTGATGTAAGGGACAGGACAGACAGGAGACCGGCTGAAGCCAGTCTATAAAATGCTCCAACATGGGGCCTACACGAGCTAAACGAGGCGCTCACACACTCAAAGTAAAAGCTTAACAAAAAAAACAAAATACGATTTTATTTAAAATCATTTCCAGCAGGAATTGACAGCATGGCAGCTCGGAAAGAGAGATTTACAACGTCTCCAAAAGGCTCCTGAACGCATCACAGAATGCATTCATAACATCACCACTAAGCCTCCTTTCTCTCTTTTCATATATGTGTCTCATTCATAGCAGCACATGCTCATCTCTGCATACCGAGAGCCTGGTAATCCTCCTGTTAACCAGCAGCAGCAGCAGCGTGGCGATAATAAACATACAATTTGTTGCAATGTTACTTTACCTTTGTGAGGTTGGATGAAGATGTGGAGGTCTGCAGCCTGCTGGGAGCTCGGTGTTGACCTTGGAGCAGCAGAAAGATGCGTGTCTGCTGCTATGGACGAGCTCTCTCTCTCTCTCTCTCTCTCTCTCTGTGCGTGTGTGTGTGTGTTTAAATTTCCTGAGTAGTAAGTGAAGCCGCTTCCTGACGTGGAGCTGCAAGAGGGCGGTGCTGCCTGCTTTCTATTTTAGAGCAGCAGGAGGATAATAGACTCAGTCATTCAGTAGTTACTCGTTACATCCCTCCTCTTCCTCCTCCTACTGCTGCTCCTGCTGCAGGGTATAGGTCTACTGCTGCTACTGTGTGTCCCATGCACGCAATCTGATAGGTGCTGATAGGGTTTGAAAACACACAAGGGCTGCAACTAAGTAATATTTTGCATTTTTTGCATATAAAATGTCAGAAAAATGTGAAGATTTTCCCAGAATCAAAAGATATTTAAAGTGGCATTAGGCAGAATATTTTGGTGCAAAAAATCCACAATAACCTTTCAGCATATTATATTTCAAGTGTTCTGAGAGACTTCTGCACCTCCTCATGTCTCTGTTTTCAGGCTTTAAAGGTCCCATAGTAATAAAAAAAAGTGAGATTTCCATGTCTTTTATATTATAAAGCAGGTTTAAGTGATATATAAATACTGTGAAAGTATCAAAACACTCAATCCACGGAGAAATACACACAGCCCGTATTCAGAAACCGTGCGTTTGAAACAAGCCGTTAGGATTGTGACATCACAAATGGACAAACGGCTTGTTTCAAACACACAATTTCTGAATACGGGCTGTGTGTACTTCGCCGTATATTGAGTGTTTTGATAGGTCTACTGCTGCTACTGTGTGTCTCATGCACGCAATCTGATAGGTGCTGATAAAGGTTTGAAAACACACACAAATGCTGCAACTAAGTATTATTTTTTGCATATAAAATGTCAGAAAATGGTGAAGATTTTCCCAGAATCCAAGGATATTTAACCCTCCTGTTGTCTTCCCGTCGAACATGCAGCTTTTATCTTCCCTGGTCAATCTGGTTTGACTGTTTCTAAAGCATAAGGTATAAATTATCACCCAATTCTGTGTTACACCTTTTTGGCCAACTTCATTTTAACTCATTACCACCGAGTTTTACACTTCTTTTTTTTGGAATTTAAGGTTAATAAACCTCATTTTGGTGAAATTCTACCTAAGTTTTTTATTTAAAAAAAGCATAAATTGTGAATTATTTTGACTATAGTTATCGGAGGAACATAATGTTGATGGATTATCACAGACGGGTCAATGTAAAGTTTAGTTGGAATATTGTTTTCAAACCATTTAAATGTTGTTGTTTTTTAATGGAAGCACATAATGACATCTGTGGTCCTGAAGAATGGACCCGGGAAGACCACAGGTGCTATAAATTAGAATAAAACATCCATAATTACTATCCCCTTTGCTGCTGTACACTGCACATTTCCCCACTGCCGGACTAATAAAGGAATATCTTATCTTATCTTATCTTATCGTATCTTTAGCATATTGTATTTCGAGTGTTCTGAGAGACTTCTGCACCTCCCCTGGCTCTGTTTTCAGGCTTTAAAGGTCCCATATCGTGTTCATTTTCAGGTTCATACTTGTATTTTGTGTTTCTACTAGAACATGTTTACATGCTTTAATGTTAAAAAAAACTTTATTTTTCCTCATACTGTCTGTCTGAATATACCTGTATTTACCCTCTGTCTGAAACGCTCCGTTTTAGCACATTTCAACGGAATTGTGTTGCTAGGAATATATATATATATTTACCAATATTTCATATAATGGTGCTTTTTAAAAAATAAATATTTTAAAGGGGACATATCGTGCTAATTTTTTAGGTTCATGCTTGTATTTTGGGTTTCTACTAGAACATGTTTACATGCTGTAATGTTAAAAAAAAACAACCTTTCAGTAGTTACTCGTTACGTCCACTCAACCCTCCTCCTCCTCCTCCTCCTCCTCCTCCTTCTCCTCCTCCTGCTGCTGCTGCTGCTGCTGCAGGGTATAGGTCTACTGCTGCTACTGTGTGTCCCATGCACGCAATCTGATAAGTGCTGATTGGGTTTGAAAAAACAACACGAGGCTGCAACTAAGTATTATTTTGCATTTTTTTTATCTCTAAAATGTCAGAAAATGGTGAAGATTTTCCCAGAATCCAAAGATATCTAAAGTGGCATTGAACTATAAAGAGACATTTTAAGCAAAAAAAAAAAATCTGTCTGGAGCTGCAAAACATGTGATCATTGTGATGAAGGTAACACAGTTTATAGTCTAAGTATATAGTATATAAGTCTAATGCAGTGAGGGCCAAAGAGACAATGTACTACGGAGTATTAGGGCCACATTGAGGGAGAAGACATCTGAGATTTACAGAATAAAGTCATAATATTAGGAGAAAAAAAGTCAGAATTTAACGAGAATAAAGTCGAAACTTTACGAGAAAAAAAGAAAATAACATGTAAACTTACTACTTTACAATATTAGGATTTTATTCTAATAATACTGCGACTTTTTTCTCTTAAACTTCTGACTTTATTCTCATAATATTATGACTTTATTTTCGTAATATTATTACTTTATTCTTGTAATATCACAACTTTATTTTGTAATATTATGACTTTATTCTCGTAATATTACGACTGATAGATGCTGATAGGGTGTGGAAAAACACAAGGGCTGCAACTAAGTATCTATTTTGCATTTTTTGCAAATTCAAATTCAAATAAGCTCCCTTAGACCCCTTTACACAGATTTAAATGTAAATATACTAAATGTGTCCCAGTTTATTTCCTGTTGCAGTGTATGTGAATGTCATCAGCTGACAGGAGGTAAACATGGACCCAAGCTGTTGTTTAGCAACGCTAAGTTTGCTGAGAAAGAAAATTTGCAAGTCACAGCAAAGTCACAAGCTGTGCAGATTTAGGCGGAATATGATGGAAACTATACCACAAAGAAAAGGAAGAGCAGCTACAGCAAACACTGTGAAACTACTGTGAAACGTTCTGTGAAATTTGCCAGTTATGTGGGATATGACATGAAGCGACACAGTTCATGTGAGTCTCACAAGAAACGTGCGGCTCATAAAAGAGATGTGCAGATCTCTGGATGCATTCGGGCAAAGCTTAGAGCTTAACTACCTCTCAGCCGTGGTAACGTGTCCCACATTGTCTCACAAAAAACATACTCTTTGTTCCTCTTTGGTTTGTTGGGATCTGGTCAGCTTAGTGTCCTGTGAAAGTAGCTGAATTGTCATTTTTGATATATTCTAGTGTTGCAAATGTTTCTCAGTGACGTTTATACTCGGTCTCTCTATTTGCTGTCACTGTTTGCTTCTGCAGGTTTCCTCCCCCGACACGGATCAATACAGTCTTGTGCAATCCTTTACGTCAATACCAGAAGTGTACTGATATTACGAGAATTGTCTGTGAGACATTCAGTTTAGTGTCAGTCCAAAAAAAAAACACTTAAAATGAGATTATGTAACTTTTGAAGGAAGAAATAACACATTCTCCATCTTAAAGGAGCAGCGTGTAGGATCTAGCGGTGAGGTTGCAGATTGCAACCAAGCTTCTCCAGTGTGCCAAGCGTGTAGGAGAACTACGACGGCCGACGCCAAAACGTGAAAATGTGAATGTCCCTATCTAGAGCCAGTGTTTGGTTTGTCCGTTCTGGGCTACTGTAGAAACATGGCGGCCGGCTCCGTGAAGACGACCCGCTCCGTATGTAGATATAAACGGCTCATTCTAAGATAACGAAAACACAACAATTCTTAGTTTCAGGTGTTTATACACTAAAGAAAACATACTTATTAATATTATATTCCATTTCTGACAATAGATCATCCTAAATGTTACACAGTGTTCCTTTAAAGGTCCCATATTGTAAAAAGTTTTTATATTATAAAGTAGGTTTAAGTGATATATATATATATATATATATATATACTGTGAAAGTATCAAAACACGCAATCCACGGAGAAATATACACACAGCCCGTATTCAGAAATTGTGCGTTTGAAACAAGCCGTTAGGATTTCTGTTCATTTGTGATGTCACAAATGTACAATATTTAGATCATTTCACAGTTTTAAACGTAAACATGCTAAATGTGTCCGAGTTTATTTCCTGTTGCAGTGTATGTGAATAACATCAGCTGACAGGATGTAAACATGGACCCAAGCTGTTGCCTAGCAACGCAATTCCGTTGCCATTCTGTTGAAATGCGCTAAAACGGAGCGTTTCAGACAGAGCGTGAATACAGGTATATTCATGCAGACAGTATGAGAAAAATAATGTGTTTTTTGAACATTACAGCATGCAAACATGTTCTAGTAGAAACCCAAAATACAAGCATGAACCTGCAAAATGAGCACGATACGTCCCCTTTAAAATAAGTTTTTTTTAAAAAGCACCATTATATGAAATATTGGTCAAAATATAAACTCAACTAATCAATTAATTGACTCTGTTTCAACTAAAACACAAAAAGTGATTCTCAGAAAAGAAAAATAGAGTATCAAGGGTCTTAAACTTGATCTTTTTTTGTGTCATTTTATTATTCTGATTACTATGGCCGCCTACTACTACTACTAATAACTACACTAATGAATAAAGCCGAAGTGGCAGTTGAAATGTTCAAGCTGAAATTTTCAGATTAAGTTGAAATGCCAGTTTAAGTGTGAGCGCTGAGGGGAAGCTGTCAGTCGGCTCAGTTGAAGTGAACGTGCTGAAACAAGTCAAATATTCAGTTGAAAGCAGCTGAAAGGTCAGATTGATTTTCTATACATTGACTTGTTTTGCTCTGTCAGCGTCAGATGTATTCTCTTTTCCCTAAATGTTCTTTGCGTGCATAAAGCTGCTGGCACCGCTGGGCGGAAAACTCAATCTGGGTCATTTGAGCTCAATCCGTTGGATTAATGAGAAAGGGTCACACAGCGAAGCCCGTGCATATGGTGAGAGGGACTTTGCCAAATGTGGAGAAGACATTTAAGAACGACTGAACAAAGAAGTGTTAGATGAAGTAACATCTGATGAACTGTGAAAACTTGCTTAACCTGTTATTATGGGAGTGCAATAGGAGGAATGCAATGGCAAACCCTACGGTGATTTTGGTTGTGGGAGTGACTCACGTATAATAATGACGACAAATCATTTTCAGGAGAATTTTCAAGACAACAGTTGCTTGAGTCATTTCCTTCATTCTTCATTTCCAGTCATACATTACTAATGTTTCAAGTTGTTTGTTTTGCAGCTTACACACAAAATAACTGTGATTCTTCTGCCTGTAACTTTTGGCATGGACTCGTCTGAACTCTTCCTCTGTGGTGTTTCCTTGCCAGTTAAATAAATTGCTGAAGTCAAGCTTCGACAGCATTTCAGTCTGTTTGACTGCATGTTTCTCCCTTTTTTAGGGCATCTCTTGAGCTGCTCTTTGGTGAATTGCATCATTTTCACACGGACAAATGCACCAGACTAAAGAAGGAAAGTGCACTTTTCCTGAGCTCAGATGATTCTGGCTGTCAGCTTGCCCTTGAGAGGTTGGTCATTAAATTTTCATTCCTAAAATGCGTCAGGTGCTGAATATAACTTTGGGGGAGATGCTCTCTCTCTCTCTTCTTACTTCCTGTCAGGAGTATTTGCCATGTAGGCTATACCTGAAGTATGAATATAATCATGGAGGTATGTGGATAAATGACACAGTGGATTACCTGCACAGGAAATACATCCTTGTCCAAAACAGTCTCACGGCAGTTCGTGAAATACTAACGAAATTTAATCTGTTTATGTCTACAGTATGTTGTGTGCACAGACAGGAATTTCCCTTTATTTTTGTGACGCACAGTGTGACTTATTTTTCGTGCGTTTTCCTGTGAATGTCATGTGACACGTGTCAATTTCCGCTCCAGTCTTTTCAAAATAAAACTACTCAGTAAGGCTTTAGATAAAGACTGACTTGGTTAGGCTTTGGCAACAAAACGACTTAGTTAGGTTTATGAAAAGATCGCAGTTTGGGTTAAAATAACTCCGGAAGTGGTGTATCTTTATCTATCTAGATATCTATCTATCTCTATTCTTTATTTTTTCCCTTTTTTCGAGTTTGTTTTCATATATATAATAGTTTATAAACCAATTTTTTAAGTAGTTGAGCTTAGAGACGAACACACTAAGTACACCAGAGAAAACAACTTCAGCATTAAAAATTTAAATAAAATTAAGAAATAATAACAATAATAATAATAATATTAATAAAAACAATAATAATAATAATAAAAACAATAATAATAATAACAATAACAATAATAATAATAATAATAAAAACAATAATAATAAAAACAATAATAATAATAATAATAAAAAGAAAGAATAGAATAAAAAAATAAAAAAAGAAACAATAAAAATAAAAGATAAGAAAGTAATAATAATAAATTGAAGTGTGTGTACCTTAAGTACAGACGTTACGTGACAAAGAAATCAACTTTGACTTGTGGTTTCAAACGGGACACAAACACCAGTCTCCTGCACCCGGTATACATCCCGGTTCACAATTATGTGGATTACATACGAATTGATTTCATGCTGACCATCTGACTGACGGGGTTTTATTGCATTAAGTTCATCTCTGGAAAACCCGCAGTAACGTTTGCATTTCTTTGTACATTCTCTAATACTGAATTTTCCCCCATGTAAATGTAATGAATTGTCCCACGCGGTGCACCACTCTGCACTAAAAGAGCTCCGTACACAAGCATCCTTTTGTTCGGCTGGCTTCAGTCAAGAGTTTGAGTGTCACATGCCGAGACATTCAGAGACTTCTGAGTCCACACTGAGAAGAATTAAATATCTATGAGGCACACACAGTATTTCATTGAAACATGAAAGATTTAGCAGTTCTTTGCACCGATGCTCCTGTAGTTTGGCCACATATCATAATAACAATAGTGCTTATTGACAGATTTGTTTATATATCTGACAAAGGCTGCTCATTGTCCTTCAACCCAATCAGCCCATCCTTGTAGCAGTATTGTCAAAGAGTAGAGAAGCAAAGAGAAAACAGCTGCTGCCGCCATTTCGGACTGAAAAACTATCATATTCATATATTTTATTGTTCAACACAGGCCATTTTGGTGGAATATTACGACGTGCCACATTGAGGGAAAAAAAAAAAAATCTGAGTTTACGAGAAAAAAGTCGTAATATTACAAGAATAAAGTAATAATATTATAAAGTAGTCATTTTAGGTGTTATTTTAGAGGGGAAATAGTGTGAAAATGAGGAAAGTGGAGCATCTTGTGAAGTTATACTTTAGTTTAGGTTTCACAAATAACGGAAATACTTAATCTTTTGGCAAATCAGCACCACAATATTATCAGTATCAGGACCTTGAAAAGATTGTGAAAGAAACTGCGTTTATTCCAAGAAAAAAACACACAGAGCTGATGGGGAAACTGCCTAAAAAATTACTTTTTTTCTCGTAAAGTTATGACTTTATTCTCGTAATATTACGACTTTATTTCTTGAAATAGTATGACTTTATTCTTATTAAATTAGGACCTTTTTTCCACATAATATTATGATTTTATACCTCGAAATCTCTATTTTTTTCCATCAATGTGGCCCTAATGTACTCCCTCGTAGAATATGACAATAGGATATTAAATAGTCAGTTTCAGCCTCCATATGTAGATTACACATGGTAATGTTATTTATAATCGAATGGGATACTGTCTAAAAGTACATAAGTGAGTTAAAAGGCAGAGAATAACAAAGTATTATGTCTATAAAATACATTATTTAGATTAACACTGTCTCTTCGCTGACTTCTTTCAATATTTACAAGCTCTACAGTACCAAAGAAAGCCGCTGTAGGGCTACAGAGCACTCCATGCACTGCTCTGTCTGTGAGAATTCACATGATCCTCACTGTTTGACACTGACAACAATAAGTGATCAGGTCATAGATAAAAACACAAACACTGGAGCTCAGATTATGGAAGCATGGCGCTCCCAAAGTCCAAACAGAAACCTCACACCGGCTCGCACTGTTGAGGTTGAGGTGCGGCTCTCAGAGGGAAGCCAAGAGAAATGTGATTTTTGTCTCACAGACAGAGTTTAGTTCAGACCGAAGGGATTCAGAGTGAACATGATCCCTGAGATAAAATTAAAAAAAACGTTAGAATCCAAACATTGCTATTGTTTTAGGAACATTTGTGTTAATATTAAAACGGCTAAACGTATTTTTTGATAGTATTTTGATGGGACATCTATTATGTTTATACTTAAAGGGAATATGAGTACACACACAGACAAAAGACACGACAGGTTACCAGCTCTCCATATAAAGAGTATAACCCGACACCGTCACTGTTTACTCTGCTGATCAGCTCCTTCCATCACCCCAACCCCCTCCTCATGCTCTATTGTTGTTATAACTAAGGTTTAATGTCCATGTTTGTTAAGGGAGGATTAGTTCTCTGAGGAGACTCCTGCTCCGATTCTTTAAGGGCTCCTTTAAAGGAGCAGTGTGGAGCATTTTGTGAGGTTGCAAATTGCAACCGACTGAGTCCTCCTCCGCTCAACCCGCTCAGCTCAGCGCGTCAGAGAACTACGGTGGCTTTCAGGTAACTTAAAAAACTCAAAAGACCCTCTCTAGTGCCAGCGTGTAGTTTTGTCCATTCTGTGCTATTGTAGAAACACGGCAGTGCAACATCAGCGCCCAGCAGCAAAGCTACGCTTCCACCATTTTGGACTGAAAGCGACTACCGGACGGCAGTAGAACGTCCGCCTAAAAAGTGCTGTACGGAAGTAAAACAAAATTGTTTCTATTCTATTGTCATGTTCTAAGAAAATGTCCTGTGTTGAACAATAAAATATTATAAATGTAATAAGTGCTTTCAGTCCAAAATGGCGGCAGAGGCTGTTGTCAAAAAACACCGGAGTTTCGTCTCTTTGCATCTATACTCTTTGCGCTCCCTATGTAGATATGAAGTGTTCATTCTAAGGTAATGAAAACCCAGATGATTATTAGTTTAAGGGCTCTTCTCATTTCTCAGTTTGTACATCCTCAATTCCTTTCCTCGCCTCCTCTCCTCGCATCTTAGTCCCTCCCACCTGAGATGCGAGCGGAGGAGGCGAGGAAGAGACACGAGGAGAGAGGCGTCGAGGCATCAGGTCTTAAACAAAATGAGACATTTTAAGCGATGTGAATTACCTGTACATCCTTTGCTCAAAGCTCCTCCCCTCCTCGCCTCTCTCCACATTTTAAGAATTGAGACTTCCTTCAAGATGGCACGCTGAGATCGATTTCCAGGTCACAGGCAGGAGGACGGAGGACAGAGGAGACGAGGAGATGAGGCGCCACAAAAGAGAAATGAGAAGGCGATGAATGAAAACATAGTTATGAATATTATATTCCATTTCTGCTCTCCTGAGTCCTACACACCGGACCTTTAAAGAGCAGATCTAACTTTAGTGTCTCAGTATTATAAGGTCATTTCTAGGAGACAAGGTTGCGGTGAGCTCATTAAGCTTTTGGACTCATTAAGCCAAACTGTGGCTACGTTCCAATCGCATACTTTTTACTTGTATTCCATACTGCAGCTGCTCTTATAATGTACGTACTGTTGCATGCACTATGCATACAATTGGGACATACTACTTGTCATGACATTGCACCTTGAACTTTGACCCTCTTGTTTCTATACACACTGCACAGAGGATTGTGGGTCAGAGTAGCCAGAAAAACTTGCTGGCTTGCAGAATGTGACAGGACGTAGTAGGACATCCTGTTACTTTTGGCGTACTGCGTTTGACACACTATGTACTGCATGTATTGGGACATACCAAAACGAGTCAGCACTTGTTACCCTCCACACTCATCATGTCAACCAGCGTGCTACACTAATATGTTCAATACATTTTTTTTAATGTACTTTATTTTTTTTCCCCTTTTTTTTGAGGTTGTTTTCTTATATGCAATTTACAGTTCATAATTACAGTAGTTTATAAACCAATTTTTAAGTAATTGAGCTTAGAAACAAACACAAGAAGTACACAAGAGAAAACATCAACATTCAAAATTGAAAAAATATAATAAAATTAAAAAAAATATAATAAAATTTAAAAAATGTAATAAAATTTTAAAAAATAGAATAAAATTTAAAAAAAATTAAAAAATAGAATAAAATTTAAAAAATAGAATAAAATTTAAAAAAATAGAATAAAATTTAAAAAAAATAGAATAAAATTTAATAAAATAATAATAATAATAATAATACAAAGAGAGAGAGAGAGAAAAGGAAATAATTATAATAAATAAATAAGTTAATAATACTAAAAAGAAAAAGGGAGGGGTGCAGAGATATAACAATATAATTTACAGAAGCCCACACATGCGTCCGCATAATATGTTCACTACAGAGTCAGATATTCGGTTTTCAAATAGATTTTTTTACCTTAATTATGAATAATTCAACTTTGCATACATTTAGTGAGATTAAATAGACGAAACTCTACTAAAGTGACGACACAGTTGTCCCGGTCTGCAGGTGTTCTCACTAACAGTAACAAGCCGACGTGGCTGTTAAACGAGAACACCTGTTATACCTTAGAGGCAAAATGAAGGCAAGTCTCAACACATTACAACTGTATATGAAATAGCTCAGATATATTGTCTATACACATAAATCACTTGGCTCCACATGGCAGGATTTTGCACTGTAAAAACATGCTAACTTAAATTAGACAAGGACAACACATGGATGAGGAGTAGGCCACTAGTGGACATGATGTATCCCACCAGCAGGGGGCGGTGTGGTAAATAAAGAAATAAAGAAAGAAAAGGTCACATATGAGCTGAAGTTTGTCCTTCAATCCAACCACAGTGGAATATTTGTTCAGGTTCATTCCTTTACTGAGTCTCATAAAGCTGAACCTTTCCCATCCTGGTTAAACATGTGTCATTTATAGCGTATAGGTTTAAAACAATGTCTCCACTTCTCAGAAGCTGGTAAAGCGGTGTTGTTTTTCCTGCCTACCACCACTGTAGTATATTTTTTAAGTTTACCAAATGTTATTGGAGAGGGATTAACTCAACCAAGCAGCATATAATCCGCTCCATGAAGAGGAAATATGAATATCTGTTCCACGGTTGTTCGGTAAATCAAACAAGAGATCAGGGAAAATGTAAAATCAGAGTGCACCAAACACAACAAACTGGTATTTGTCACATGCAATAACATATATCAATATATCAAGTGAATTAAATACTAAATAAACCCTGCTTTATTGATTTATGTCATATATTGTATTGCTATCATTATAATCATTATCAATATATCAAGGGAATTAAATACTAAATAAAATAAATAATGTCCTGCTTTATTGATTTATGTTATATATTATATTACTATCATTATAATCATTATCATTATATCAAGTGAATTAAATACTAAATAAATAAATAAAATAA
>CAKAOH010039463.1:0-13015 GCA_916701665.1 Sebastiscus tertius | reverse complement strand
TCGGTAAATCAAACAAGAGATCAGGGAAAATGGTTTTCAGCAGAGATCAGAGAGCACCAATAAACTCAATGAACTTGTATTTGTCACATGCAATAACAATAAACCCTGCTTTATTGATTTATGTCATATATCATATTACAATCATTATAATCATTATCAATATATCAAGTGAATTAAATACTAAATAAATAAATAAAATAAATAAGGTCCTGCTCTATTGATTTATGTCATATATTATATTACAATCATTATAATCATTATCAATATATCAAGTGAATTAAATACTAAATAAATAAATAAAATAAATAAGGTCCTGCTTTATTAATTTATGTCATATATTATATTGCTATCATTATAATCTTTATCAATATATCAAGTGAATTAAACACTAAATAAATAAATAAAATAAATAATGTCCTGCTTTATTGATTTATGTTATATATTATATTACTATCATTATAATCATTATCATTATATCAAGTGAATTAAATACTAAATAAATCAATAAAATCAATAAAATCAATAAAATAAATAAAACAAATAAAATAAATAAAATAAAATAAATAAGGTCCTGCTTTATTGATTTAGGAGGTCATATATTATATTACTTGTAACTCATAAATATATAAACTTTGAATCAAATGAGATGTGGTTTGAGCAAAAGTGACTCAAAGTGATTAAAGCAAATCATTTACTGCAAGGTGACAGTGGAAGACCCGCAGTAGAGACTGGAGAGTAAATGTTATATATACTGCATGGCTGTAAATATAAATGTTCAGCAGGCGGCATGGCTTTGTTTAGTCCAACTAAACACCACAGCAGCCAGCATTAATATTCATACATACTTGCACCCTGCCGTGAACCCCAGGGGCGGATCTATTTCTATAAATTCTTGTGGTGCGGATGAGCTTGTTCAAACACACCGTGAGCTGTATTTAAAATTCTAGTGGAGATCCCAAAGTTTTCAAGGACGGCAGATACGTGGTGCTAAATTACAAGAATGAGTGGAGAGAAAGATGCATTGAATATATTGGATTTTTTTGTATTTCATAAACGTTTGGAGTGTGTTCATCTTTGTATGAACTTTACAATAAGCATACATCATGAAATCAACAAGTTGAGCACCTGCACACCAGCAAAATGATACTAGAGAAAAGGAAAACTATGAAAATAAAGGTGAGAAAAAGGCGGGAAAGGAAGAAAAATATTTAAAAAATGTAAATTTCTTTTCTCCCTCCTTTCTATTTGTATAAGAATGAAGAACAAATGACAATCCTGATGACATATGTTGAATCACAGCCCGCCTCATCTAATGAAGCAGAAATGCATAAAGAAATGTAAAAACAAAATGTATGAAGAAAAGAATACAGAAATAAATAAGTTTGCGGAAATAAATAGGTGGGGAAATACAAAGGGAAAACGACGCATAAATAAATAAATAAATAAATAAATAAATAAATAATACATTTAAAAATAAATGAAAGAATATTGTAATTAAAAATAAATATAATAATAATAATATGTTTTAAAGTTAATAAAAATAGATAAATAAATAAATGAAAAATATTAAAATAAATATAATTATAATACACTTTAAAGTTAATAAAAAATAGATAAATAAATTAAAAATAAATTAAAAATATAAAAATTAAAACAAATAGAATTATAATAAACTTTAAAGTTAATAAAAATAAATAAATGAATAAAATAATAATAATAAAAGAAAATAAAAAATATATGGGAAAATTAAATAGATAGATAGGGGAATTAATACAAAGGTAAAGTCATTTTTAAAAAAGCTAATTAAAACAGAAATATCAATTTATGTCACATTTTATCAATAAATCAGTGCATAGATTTATTTTTACACTGAATCCTTTATTAGTATATTTTTGATTTTGGCAGGTTCTGTCCTCCAGTCCTCAGAAAAATCTGCAGACTATAAGTTTAAGTCATGAAGAAAACCTCTGACTCTACAATGTACTATTTCTCAGAGACACTCCTTCATTCTGTGCTGACAGGAATGCAGGTAAATCAAAGGAGGAGGTTTAGATAAAGAAAAGCACAGCAGTCCTAGATGGGTTTTGAAGCTCTGAGTCAACAGAGACAGGGACAGACATGCACAAGACCAACTCCTCTCCTCTATCTCTACCTCTAGAGGTCACTATGCACCAGAAATCACCTTCACACAGTGTTGAGAGGAGCAGCACTGAGCTCTCACATCATCACGTCACCTCTCACATCATAATGTTCCCTCTGTGCAGGCTGGTGTTTGACTTTACAGCCTGCGTTCCTGATTTAAGGCCGTGTATTTAAACCTGTGTGACCGATGAGACCACCGAAGGAAGAGCCTCCTCTTTCCACACCTTGATGTTTACCTTTCCTGTCAGCTTGTTTCCACAAAAGCCAGCGAAGACCCCGACTGTGTTTGGGTCGGAGGGACTGCAGCTGGGGGAGGGCTGCATTCTCACCTCAACACCTCCCTCTGGTGTGGGGGTGACATCCTCCACCTGTCTCATGATGCTCTTCACAGCCATATCCTGCCACAAACCTCGGATTTAACAGTCTGTTATTTAGTCCATTTTATCATAAAGATGTCAATAACACCAAACAAGACACAAAGTTCATTCTTGACGTTGGAAACAGGAGCTGACAAAACAATCAGAAAGTCTGTTGGACGAAGCCTAGCTTGCTGTTTCCTCCTGTTTCCAGTCTTTAAGTTATGCCAAGCTAAGCTAACCAATTGCTGGCTGTAACTTCATATTTACAGTCTATGTGTAAAGTGGACATCACCGTCACCGTGACGTCACCCATTGGTTTGTGGACTGCGGTTTTGAAGCCTTAAGTTCAGTATTTTGTCCGTCGGCATCTTGGTTTTTGGTCTTTGCCATCTTGGTTTTTTGGCTGTCGCCATCTTGGTTTTTGGCCACTGTTATCTTGGTTTTTGGCCCTCGCCACCTTGGTTTTTGACTGTCGCCACCTTGGTTTTTGACTGTCGCCATCTTGGTTTTTGGCCTTCGCCATCTTGGTGTTTTGTCTGTCACCATCTTGGGTTTTTGGCTGTTGCCACCTTGGGTTTTTGGCCTTTGCCATCTTGGTTTTTTGGCTGTCGCCACCTTGGGTTTTTGGCCTTCGCCATCTTGGTTTTTTGGCTGTCGCCACCTTGGGTTTCTGGCCACCGTTATCTTGGTTTTTGACTGTCGCAATCTTGGTTTTTTGGCTGTCGCCACCTTGGGTTTTTGGCCGTCGCTATCTTGGTTTTTGGCCTTCGCCATCTTGGTTTTTGGCTGTCGCCACCTTGGGTTTTTGCCGCCATAAGTGACACGAGAGGGTGGAGCTAAGTACAATCGAACGCTGAATAAGATGTTTTCAGGTGACCAAAAAGGTTACAATTAACTTTCATGAACTGAAAACACACTGCGAAAGGGTTAAAGTTCTACAACGAATACACGGACAACGCCGTGGTAGTGACCTGTCAATCACAAGGTAGCCCCGCCTAAAAGCATCTCCTGCTTTATGGTCTATTTGACTCTAAATGGGACCATAATTTACTAAATGAACATCATGCTGTATTGAAGAAGACTTGAAACTAGAGATTGAGACCATAAACTCACGTTTACAATGTTAACTGAGGTAATAAATCAAGAGAGAAGTAGGCTCATTCTCTCATAGACTTCTACACAATCAGACTTCTTTTTTAGCAACCAGAGGAGTCGCCCCCTGCTGGCTGGTAGAAAGAATACAAGTTTAAGGCACTTCAGCATTGGCTCCACTTCTCAGACCCCGGAGTTGCCCACTAGTATTTACCGTACAGCCATGAGATTGATATCAATTTCCCTAACTCTTGGCAAGACAGCAAATAAACACATTTCCCAAAACACTCCTTTAACATGTGTGAACATAACTGGTCTGTGGTATGGAAGATAAAGAGTTAGACAACCATTTACTGCGATATCAAGTAGCTATAAAAAGCAGCGGTGAACTGGGAGGAGGTGAATGAGACTTTGTGAAAATGTCAATATGTTTGGGGAGTAACCTTGCACAAACTTTAAATGTCAAAAGCAGATGTAGGCCTTCACTGTACCAGCAATCCCACCATTTAGATTTGATTTTGTTTGGTGTATTCAGCCAGATTTAAAGTGTTCATATGTAGCCTGCTGCAGAAACATATTTTGGCAGGTACTTCGGAAAAAAACATGCAGACAATTTTAAGAGCTGTTAAGACTCAGATGCAGCAAAGACTGTATGAAGGTCATTGATCGGTCTAAAATATCATGTGACAGGTCGTGAAAATGTTCCATTACTGCTTCCATATTTTTTTTAGCATTACAAAGAGTAAAACAGAATATCAAAGCTCAAAGATACCACCTCCTCTCCCATACATATTTTTCTTTTTTTTCTCCCAGGTGGTCAACCAGGTATCTCCGGAAACAAAAAGCTCAAGCCGGGCCTGAATGCCGCGCATCGTCGGCCGCCAAACAATAGGTCAAGATGAGGAGGTGAGAGGAGGAGGAGGGCGAGCCTTCGGGAGGCGAGCAGCGGGAGGTTTGGGGAGGATAAAAGTTGGGTTTGGGGTCTGGGTTGAGTCATCAGAGCCCCCCCTCCTGATTACCTCAATGCTGAGCACACACCACAAATAATCAGGCTTATTTGGTCCTGACAACTGGAGGGGTGTTACCCAATCACAACTAATACTTTCAACCATTTGAATTACCGTTCAGAAGACATTTTAAAGTGGATATAAGTTATTAGATATAGGTGTTACATAAGACTTTAACAAATATGTGAGTACCTCCCTGAATTAAAACAATAAGCAGTCTGGTGACGCTGTAACTGAAAACACATTTTCCCCCCGCAGGCTCTCTCTCCCCAGTTATCTCCCATCAGATAGGCTGTGTTCACTTCCGTTATAGTCTTTTCAAAATGAGTCACTTATTAACAGTACATTGTTTGCAGCAATGACCCTTTTAACCCATCACTGACCCGACGGCTGTGTGGTTTAATCTAACAAGTGTTCTTTGAAATGCAAATGTAACGACCCCCTTGTTGGCATGCACCGACATCACAGTCACAGTCTCAGCTCTGGCCAGCAGGTGAGGAGGAGCAGGATCTGTTTTTGCCCCTGAGGGTGTTGATGAACAAGTTATGGGGATCAAATGTGTGACCCCTTAGAGCAGCAACCTGCGGCTCTTTAGCTCCTCTCCAGTGGCTCCCTGTGGATTTTTAAAAATGGAAATGAATAACTGTTTTTTGTTTATGTTTTCATTTTTATTTATCATTGTTGTAGGTCTAATGTACGACGGTACAACGGAGTATTAGGGACACATTGAGGAAAAAAAATAAAACTGAGATTTCGAAAATAAAGTCATAATATTACAAGAATAAAGTCGTAGTATTATGAGAATAAAGTCAGAAGCTTACGAGAAAAAAAGTCGTACTATGATGAGAATAAAGTCATAATGCTTTCGCTACTGTGTCAGGAATGCACAAAGTGATGCTTCTGCATGATTGCAGTACAATACGGACAATAGAGTGCTCCAGGGATGACATATCTTTGTCGGCCATGTGAGGGTCACTTGCCACTCAGCAGGCTGGTTGGGTTCATTATCTCTGAGCAGAGGCAGCTGTGGAGCCTAATTGTCCCTGATGAGGATCAGGTGGTTGAAGCCAATATCTACCTTTGTCAGAGGTAGTGAGAGTGCTGTCCTGTTTCTGCTGTATCTGTATAGGGGTGTGTGAATCTGCAGAAGTACCATGTGAACCTATCTGTGGGATTCACTCACCATTTAGCTTCTTCTCTTCTCTGGAGTCTCTTAGAGCGGGTTAGGTCTGTGTGGCCTGCCTTCACTGGTTCTTTTGTTTCATTTATGTTCTAGTCAGCTGCTCGGCAGTGGTGTTTTAGTTTTAGTCTTTTCAAGTTATATTGTGTGCTTGCCTTCCTGACAGGCCAACCAGGAAGTTAGCATCACCCTGGTTTCCCTCGACAAAAAGCCAATGGGATTTTTCCATTGGGGTTTTGGATTATTGCAGAAAATAAGCTCTGTGGCAAACAAACATTCACAATACTTGCACGTTTTGTTCAGCAAGATAATCTCCACAAATGAACAGCACTTTTATGATTTTTGAAGTGTGAATACAATCGGCAGAAGTAAAAAACTAACGTTAGGCTATAAACAAACTACACCACGGTCGCATGAGCGCGAGTATTACATAGTATAGTAATAGTATATTATATTTACTGACGTATTTTATATCGTAGAACAAAACGTTAAAATGTCTTAAGCTTGTGTTAACCACAGACCTGATTAAAACCCATTGACTTCCAGGCGAGGGAACTGGAAGTGCTAAAATGGTAACTCATGCTGGCAACAAAACAACATTTTAGCTAATGTTTAATGTTACTGGAAGCTGGTAGATCCTTCTGTTAAAACGTGTTTTGGGGACAACATCAGTCAATGCTGAGCTTTAGCGCCCCAGTGGTCTGGTGGTCTGTTGATGTGCAACAAATGTGATGTCTATATAAACTAAATATGCTGATGTGTATCCCTCCCACCACCCCCGCTGTGTTGCCTCCAACTGTTTGAACAGCTGGGCTTTCATTATCACTGCTGTGGACCCACCGCTGATTCTTCCCGGTGGGAGGGGTACGTGAGGTGAGTTAAGTGAAGGTGGGGGGTCGAGGGGGTTGGAGGCTCTCAGCAGGAAGGAGGTCTGGTGGTGTGACTATACGGCCTTGTTTGGCAGTCGGAGTCAGGAGAGAGACGCACGCCATCACCGGAAGACTTCCAGTACTGCAAGAGTCCGATTAAAGGTGTGTTATAAGTCTCTAGAGATCATGTCCTCAGGAGTTGATGCTATTAATAGAGCAGAAATGCCTGAGATATAACTGGTAAAAATAGAAAAATGTGTAACGAAAATGAGAGTACAAGGACACAAAAGCATGTCCTCTTCAAGCTGAGGATCTGCTGAAGTGTCCTTGAGCAAGACAAAGAGTCACTGAAGTGGACCATTGAAGGATTCTGGCCAAAGGAGGGAGAAAAAAAACACAGTTACTTGACAGAAATCAACGGTTTAACAGGAATCCCATCTCAAAGGACATAGCACGACATTACAAGGACATTCTGCGTGTCATGAGAACGCATTTTAGCCTTTTAGCGTGTCATTTGTACGCCACGCAACAAAACTACGGTAACGGACGCAGTTAGGTTTAGGCAACAACGTCATGGTTGGGATTAAAATAAGTACGTAAACTAAAACTAAAACTACATACAGAAACGATGTAATAAGTACGGGAAACACGTCACAAATGTCACTAAAAAATAACTTAACATTAATTTGGGACATGAACACCGGTCTGTATTTGTTGGACCCATCCACCTCTCCTTCCACCCACCATTTAAGCAGTCTTACTCTCTTTTTATTCTACGTCACTAGCTCTGAACGTAGCATATTTACGCTGGTGTGTTTACATTGCAGCCAGTAGAGACTACATGGCGTACAAATGACACGCCAAAAAGCAAGAACAGCGTTCTTATTGCCCATGAAATGACTTGCAAATTATCGTGTCATTCATACGGCATTGATATATAGCTTGGCATGTTTTCACTTGTTGATATTACCACGGCAACACTAGATGAATGAATTGTACCTATTAAATGTGTTTTCCCTTTCCTTTAGTGTGTTATATAGTTTTTTTGTGCATGTAAAAGGTCTGCAAAGTTATAAAGTCCACACTTACTCTTTCCCACAGAAACACTGCTGCTGAACTGCCTGAAACACCTTGCTTGAAATCCCGCCTTTTCTTCTGTAACATGGTGATGTCATTAAGTAACACATTTGCATAATACCTGCTTAGCGGCTAGTTTGGCACGCCCTCAAACACAGCTGGTTAGAGTGGAGCTGGAGTCTGAAGAGTCTGGTTCGGTTGACCAATCATAACAGAGAAACAGCTCTGAAATATAATAATAGCTCCTCTTTAACATCTCTCTAAGAAGGGCCGTCTAATAACTGCACTGTGCCGGGCCTATTAACATGTTTATCCATGTGTATCAACATGTGAAACACGCGTACACACTAATTAAGTCGAGCACCGGGGTGAGTTGTGAAGTAAATGTCAGTGAGGGGGGAAAGTGCAAAAGGTTGATTGGGAAGTTAAATTGGATATTGAACTGGCTAGTCTGCATGTCGGTCAGTGTGTCTTCGTGCAGAAGGGGGTTATTATTGGATAAAAAGGCACGCCAGTCTAACAAATACAGGAATATTGTGCTACAAATGAGGTGCAATTTCACCTCAGGGCTAAAAGATAATTACAATCAATACTAACCTCAGGCAAATTGTCCTCTATACTCTGACCTTGAACCCAAGGTGAATGCATTTGTTTGCTTCCCACATTTAGATACTGATATCAGTAGTGATTTCTATATTAGGAGTGAAATGTCCCTTTATGTCGGTAAAGATAGTCAAGTTCAGGATAAGGAACCTGCACCAAGCTGTTGAGGAAAAAAGTGCTTCTGCTTGGTTTCCAGGCTCTGTGTGTGTGTGTGTGTGTGTGTGTGTGTGTGTGTGTGTGTGTGTGTGTGTGTGTGTGTGTGTGTTTTTGGGGGGTGAAATTATGGGGTGAAAGGACGCATGTTGACAAATCATATGGCCACCACACTCACATGCCAAAGTCAGTCGTCCCATTAATTATAAGAGGCAGGCATCCTAACCGAGCCCCACACACACTGCCTCATTTATCCCCGCTGACCGGTTCACACAGCAGACATTTTGTTTTCGGGGCTCTGGGACTTGTAATTGGCGGCGGCCACACAACGCAGACTTTAACACGGGCCACTTTGGAGCCCCTCAGCCACCCGTCAACATCAACCTCACACAGGCTTAGCCCTGACAACACGTACACTGTTCTGACGGTTAAATGCTCCTGTGTTGGGCGGTGAGGACGTGAATACGGCTCGACACCTGGAATGAGCCTCAATGCAGCAACTCCTCCAACAGACATGATGCACACGTGTACTTAAAGTAATACCCTGACCTGTTTTATGTTTCTGGTTTTGTTTTAGCAGACCTCTACCCCATTAAACTCGTGGAGCTTGGGAGAAATTCAAGTTCAACAGTCAGGGAGAAAAAAGCAGAGATGCAGCAGATTGTTACAATAATAAAATTATGCAACAGTTGTTTTGGAACCAACCAGTGTTGCTCTCAAAATTGCTGACAAAAAAAAAAGGGCCACCTCAGAAATCCCAAAGGTCTCCTGAACCAAATTCCTCTCTAGACCTCCTCTGGTGAAGTCGATGTGGCAGCAGACATTATCAGTCTACATACAGTACTAATGTCATCAGTCATAGATTCGTCATACAACGGTTCGTATGATATCTTCCGAAACGTTATTCTAAATTTCATATGCGTTTTTCCTACGAATGTTCAGCAACACGTCCCACGTGTCAATTTCTGCTCCAGTCTTTTCAAAAATAAACTTCTGTCTTCACAGGAAACAACTTGGTTAGGTTTAGGCAACAAAACGACTTAGTTAGGTTTAGACAACAAAACTACTTAGTTAGGTTTAGGCAACAAAACTACTTAGTTAGGTTTAGGAATTGGTCGACTTGGTTAGGTTTAGACAATAAAACCACTTAGTTAGGTTTAGGAAAAGATCTACTTGGTTAAGTTTAGGAAACAAAACTACTTAGGTTAAGGAAAAGTTTCTTGTTTTGGTTAAAATAACACTGGAAATGGCGTAACTTAAGTACGGAAGATACGTGACAAAAACTACTTACTTAGGTTTAGGAAAAGATCGGCTTGGTTAGGATTAGGCAACAAAACTACTTATCTAGGTTTAGGCAACAAAACTACTTAGTTAGGTTTAAGAAAAGATCGACTTGGTTAGGTTTAGGCAACAAAACTACCTAGTTAGGTTTAGGAAAAGATCGACTTGGTTAGGTTTAGGCAACAAAACTACCTAGTTAGGTTTAGGAAAAGATCGACTTGGTTAGGTTTAGGCAACAAAACTACCTAGTTAGGTTTAGGAAAAGATCGACTTGGTTAGGTTTAGGCAACAAAACTACCTAGTTAGGTTTAAGAAAAGATCATGGTTCTGGTTAAAATAACACCGGAAATGGCGTAACTTAAGTACGGAAGATACATGACAAAAACTTGTTAGTTGGGTTTAGGAATAGATCGGCTTGGTTAGGATTAGGCAACAAAACTATTTAGTTTAGGTTTAGGTTTAGGAAAAGACTGGTTTGAGTGTTTTTTGACCCCCCATCCACCCTGACCTTCTCCCTACTCAACTTTACTCGCTCTTTATACTTCCTGGTTCACAATTACTTGGATTACATACAAATTGATTTCTTGGGATATATACAAATTAGTTTTCGTAGGTATAGAAGAAAAGACTGTCTCAAAATTTAAAAAAAAACAATGATAGTTTTAATCTGATGCATAAAATGTTTCCTATTCTGCCCGTTTATATAAGCAATAGCCACTGAAAACACCTATGCACACACAGACATACCTTCCATGCCACTCTGCCCCGTTTACTGTATGTTGTTACTGGCAGAGAGCAATACCTGGAGCTAGGCATGATGGGTAGGCATTTTTTAGCAAACGTTACTATTCTGAGTATAATGACTGGCCGTCAGCCATTCGCAGCATTAGCAGCTCGGCGAGCTCGCTGCCAACATCTGTACGTGCTTCACACAGACTGCATGAGGTTCTGGCACACTGATGGACCAACTTAAAGCTCCGCATACCTCGAAACTATCCTCCAAACTGTCTGAGGAATGGGGTTTGGGGATGGGGGGGTGCAGCGGTGCAGCGAGGGGTACGGGGAGGTGCTTCACAGCCAGAAAAACATCTATCATGCAGGCGCCGCTGTGACCAAACAAATCAGCGGCGGCTAGAAAATATGATTTCACCAGGAGAGGAATGTGAGAGCTGAGGCACGCTGCGAGGCTGCTGCACACTGTGTACGCTGTGCAGGAAGAGGGCATGATGGGATCGGTTGTGGGGACGATTCTAAGGGGCGTACAGCTGGCGAGAGCTGATGGAAAAGGCCCTTTAGGTGCTCGGGGGAGGTCTGGACTGAAATCCCAGCTACGCCGTTTGATGAGACATTTCAAAACGTTAAAGAATACTTGGCTTATACCGACAAGTATAGAGAAAAGTCTAAGTGTACTTGGCAAGTATACAGAAAAGTCCAAGAATACTTGGCTTATACTGACAAGTATACAGAAAAGTCTAAGTGTACTTGGCAAGTATACAGAAAAGTCCAAGTATACTTGGCTTATACCGACAAGTATACAGAAAAGTCTAAGTGTACTTGGCAAGTATACAGAAAAGTCTAAGTGTACTTGGCAAGTATACAGAAAAGTATAAGTATACTTGGCTTATACTGAAAAGTATACAGAAAAGTATAAGTATAGTTTGGCTAAGTACTATCAGTAAAGAAAACTTACAAGTATACTTGCAGTAAAAACCATTAAACTAGTAGTTTACTGAGAGTATACTTTAAAGTGTACTTTCATAAACCAAAAAGTGGGCTACAAGTATATAACTAGTAAACTAACAGTATATATATAAGTTCACTGGTAGTATAGTTCATAGTATAGTTGCAGCACAAAATACAACTTGGATGTAAACTAGTTGTGTACTCAAAGTTTACTACACTTTTACATTTAAAGTATACTTAAAAGTATACTTTTATAAACTAAAGAGTGGGCCAATTTAGTCCCAAGAAGTATTGAAGTAGTAAACTTACAAATATACGAGTACATTGATATTAGTATACTTATTACATAAAGTATACTTGCTTCTTTTTTTGTAAGGGGAAGTAAGAGGTAAGGTTTTCTCCTTGGTCTCTAGATTGAACAACTTGTCGAGCTACGGAGGGAGGTGTTGTTGCCGTCTGGAGTTGGTTTCCAGCGTGAGGCCTCGGTAGAGGAGACCATGAGGAAGCAATCAGCCCATCGATGAGTGGGCCTGTTGGGACGGTGTGATCCCCCACTTCTACTCTCCCAAAGTCCTGCAGGAGTCTGCAGGGATCTAATCAATCACTACAAGCTGGCAAAATACCCCTGCGTGCCATTCCTGCCCCAGATTCCTGCTAAGTTTGTTGTTTTTGTTTGTTTTTTCCCCGCTGAGAAGTCAGCACGCTGAAAAAAACACACCAGATTCCTTCAGGAAAAGTATTAACGGCAGCATTGATCAGCTGCGTCTAGAGCGGGACATTTTCTCTATACACGGTTAGTTATTCAGCTGCGGATGAGAACTTGATTTCATTATGTTCCTGCCAGTTTATAGTGGATGAGCCAATTGGATTCACGCCACATGGCTCTTAATGTTAAATTGATTCATTTGTTCAAATTAAATTAAACCGCTCCTCCTCGCACAAATAAGTTTAAATTAATGATGTAACAAACCATAACAGCGGTAAGTGGAAATAAAGTTTTCATTATTTTTTTTCAGGAGGATAACATTAAATCATCTTGGCGTATATTATACGTTCTATCCCGTAAGTATAGAATCGATACGCTGTTCAACAGCCCAGTTCCTTTTCTGGCACAATCCAATTTATTGACAACTTTTAATTAAAAAAAATGACTGAAGATTGAAGCAAAATAGAGCAGCGGGAAAATGTTGCATGCTGTGTTTTTGCAATTAGAAAATGCTTAATAGCTGCTGGAAGTGGCATAAACAATATTAAATAAAACAATAGAGTAAACTATTATATTAAATGTTAGAATATCTGCGTGCAGTCTCCTTTTGTAGCTGCCCATTTGCCCTTTTTTTAATACAAAGGTGTGTGAGTCTCACACCTCTAAGAGCAGCTGTTACAGAGGCAATAAACCATTCGCAAGACGGTGTTCGAAAACACAATAGAATTGCTTATCACCAATCACCTGCATTGTAAGAGCAAAAAAACAGCCTCATACCAAAACAATTCAGTCGACTGATGTCTGCTGCTGATGGATGGTGCATTACCTAGATGTTTATTGTCAACACAACCAACCATAGCATT
>CAKAOH010039462.1:0-178065 GCA_916701665.1 Sebastiscus tertius | reverse complement strand
GCTAACGTTACAGGGTATAATGGTAAAATGGTATAATAAGTAAGTAAATAATCATTTTATATAATATTGGCTATTCGTCCATTGTAACACACATTGTGATCTAAATAAGTCAAGTGTTATTTAGCCCACATTTCTCTAACCAACAACATTGTCATCAATGTTTCAACACAACTGGTCCTCGTTTAAAATGAAGTTATCAACGAACCAACATTTAGCTAGCTAATCCCATTTAGCTAGCTACGTAGCTACTAAGTTCAGTCGTTTCTAGCAACATCTTGAACACAAATGCACTTCATGCAATACTTTTTAAATGATGATTTACCATTTCAGGAGTCGAAAGAGTACTTTTTGCTTTTGAGGTAAAGGGATCACCTGGAAAATAGCCACAATGCAGCCACATATCTGCAGACAGTAGAGGTAAGTGCCACAACACACTCTTCTGAATCCACAGATCCACTGGCATTACTAGTGTGAAGTATGGCAATGTAGTAGTAGGCTAATCATACATATGTCAAAAAGAAGGATAATTTACTATTTAGACAGATTGCAACCACTAGCTACTTTTCATAATTGTAATTTGGTCACAGGCTGTTGTGCCAAAGCAGGACCACTCCACCATTCACTTCTATGCTTGAAAAAAACTTGGAAATAGCTATTAAATACCCATAAAAACTGGAAC
Source organism: Sebastiscus tertius (assembly GCA_916701665.1). Classification (NCBI taxonomy): domain Eukaryota; kingdom Metazoa; phylum Chordata; class Actinopteri; order Perciformes; family Sebastidae; genus Sebastiscus; species Sebastiscus tertius. The sequence continues at coordinate 177,386 of CAKAOH010039462.1, read as the reverse complement.
ACTAAAACCGTTTCACTAAACTGTCTCTAAAGGTGAAACTATACCCATAAAATTCAAATGAATATATTATATTTAGCATAATATTTAAGTCAGAGCATAACCAAAATCATGTAAAAAATAAATGCATGTATGCAGAGTGTGCTTTACTCTTGCTTAGATTGCTTTGTATGTTATTGAGTTTTCGAAATGTAGCAACACACAATTCATTTTGTGTTTTAATCTTTTATTTACAAACACACAGTATATTATCTTTCCTGGATATCATCTGCAAATATGCAGAAAATGATTTGCAATCGTCTCTGACACCCTTAGAAATATATTTTGTTGCAAGTAATAACGTCAGATCTTGATTCTGCTCTATCTGAATGATGTAGTCATGTCATGTTCTCATTTCAAATATTAATCGTATATTGTGACTTATGATTCCACAACAGTAGTCAGTTTGCCTTGTTGCTTGAGACCCCTTGAGACTCGTCAAAAAGAAGTAAAACAGACAATGTTGACACCATTGCAGTAGATGACAAGGGTGAAAAGGAAAAGCGGAGAGCCGAAAGAGACGTCCCAGTTGATAGAGTGATACAGCTTGCTCTTTCTGTGTGTAGGTGTGTGTTAACTGACAGCCTACTGACGGATGCATTGTTGTCCACAGCAGCTGGCTGGTGAAGACAGATAAAGTGCAATCATAGCAAGCTTTATCAGGAGTTGCTGTTTACTTTCTGTGTGCATGTGTGTGTAGCCCGACATCACCCAGGAGCATGTCATGGGTGGGGCGGGGGTGCTGTGCAGAAGCTTGTGCATGAGGAGGAGGAGGAGGAGGAGGAGGAGAGTAGGCCAGACTGGAATTGGATACGATCGATAGCACGGACAGGACAAGACGGCTAAGGAAGAATTATGGTGTCCGGAGCAGGAGATTTGCCAGAGCTTAATGTGGTATCTATGAGGATTCACTGCAGAACATAGAAAGCATTGCTGTAGATGGTGCATGGAGTTTCACAAAGGGCAAATATCTCTGCTTTTGATGGCGGTGAGCAAGAGGAATCATTGTTCTAGAAACTCATTCAAGTTTTTATTCAATTTCAACTCGGTGTGACAGATTTTTAAGGCCATTGTCACTCAAGACAAATGAGTAAGACCCATATGTAACGGCTCAGCCTTTGACCTTTTCACCCCATTGCCCCTTCTCTTTTCTTCTCTCTGTCTCACACACATACACACTTATATATATATATATATATATATACATATATATATATATATATATATGTATATATATACACCCAAAGGCACTTGTTGCTACAAGAAAACTAGAGGAGTTCAGAATATCCCGTAAAACCGACTTTGTTGTTTATGAAATAACATGTCAGGGATTGTTTTTAATATGCTCAAAATGAAAAGATAATATCTGTATCTAGAAACAAAGAGGAGGTCAAATAGGATTAATTGAATGCATTATTGAGTAAGGATTGGCTGTCCCAAAGAATGAACCTCTGTTTGTTGATACATTTGATATATTTAGTAAGTTCCACAACATCCCAATGCACTTTAGTTCTCTTAACTCCCTGTGGGGTCCTCATTCCCCTGGGGTGTTCTTGAGCCCCTTCCAGACAAGCATGTTGATGGGCTAAGAAAATATAAGAACCTTCGAGCTGAAGCTGACCTTTTTTTTTTTTTAATCCTAAGTAAATACTAATAACAAAAATCTCTTTCTCAAGGACTGGGGATCAAAAGCGGCCTCTAATGGGTCTAATCTTAGCAAGCAGGAAAAAAATGGCCTTGCAAGTCATTCAGAAAATACATACTAATGGTTGGTCATTTATTTTTTTTTAAAAATGCAGTCATCTTTTGCATACTTAAACAGCTAGAAATATTGTAATTAAATGAGGCTGCCAATCGATTAAAATATTTAATCGTATGATAGTTAATATAGTTAATTGCGATTAATCGCAAATTAATTACACATTTTTAACTGTTCAAAATGTACCTTAAAGGCAGATTTGTCAAGTATTTCATACTCTTATCAACATGGGAGTGAACAGATATGCTGCTTTATACAAATGTATGTATATATTTATTATTGGAAATCAATTAACAACACAAAACAATGACAAATATTGTCCAGAAACCTTCACAGGTACAACACAGGCAACAACAGCTGTCAGTGTGCTGACTTGACTATGATTTGCCCCAAACTGCATGTGATTATCATAAAGTGGGTATGTCTGTAAAGGGGAGACTCGTGGGTACCCATAGAACCCATTTTCATTCACATATCTTGAGGTCAAAGGTCAAGGGACACCTTGACCATGCTGGCCATGCTGGTTTTTCCCCTCCAAAATTTAGTGCAAGTGTGGAGCGTTATTCAGTCTCCTTTGTGACAAGCTAGTATAACATGGTTGGTACCGATGGATGCCTTACACATTACACATTCAAAAACAAAGGGTTAAAATAAGACATCTCATTGAATAACATTTCCATTACAGATGCGATAGTGAGCAGAATGAGTAGAGAAAGTAACAGAGATTGCATCAGGCGAATTATACAGGATCTTCCTGCTGCCTCCATCCCTCACAATGTTATTTGATTATCTCACATCCTTATCAATCCAAGAGGGAGGAAGTATTGTATGCCCCAGTGTGCATGATGCATTGTTCCCAATTCATAATGAATGACCCCACATTCAATTAAAAACACTCTATTCATCACCAGCTATGATTTAAACTCGTTAGTATGGCCTCGTTGCCTCTGTCTGACTCTGTGCGATCCCGCCCTGACAATCTCTGTCTGGGACGCAGTCTCTTCTCCTTTGGTCTTTAATTCACCGGCCTCTTCGAGATACATGACTAGCAGCTTTAAAAAGCACTTATTGAGCTGTAGGCGGGAGAAAAAAGAAGGAAATGGAGAAGACTGACTGACTGACTGGGGAGCTGTGTGAAAGTTGTGGGAACGCCTGCCAGAAGCAGCTTATAAAGTGTAGTTTTATAAGCTGTGGTGTCACAAGCATAAATTGTGATGCTCTGAAGTGGCCTTTAGAGGGGGGGATAAATCATTCTCAGCAGACAGAGAAAGTGGACGTGTGTGACGCTGAGAATAGCAATAGTAACCGACCGCTTACAGTTTGTAACCACCCATAATTCATAGTGATGTGGAGTGAGGCACGGAAGATTGAAATTTCCCTGAAACGTCAGTAACGCGATTAATTCAATGTGTCACCAATGTTTTTGCGGTTTTACATTTAACAAACTAATCACAAGATATATCCAAGTCAACTCTTGATGAATTTCTACGATTCCCACTGTTTCATTATTCTTTGTGAGTGTTAATATAATTGGCATTTAATCTCTATTGCATGGAGATATTGTGCTTTAAAAATGTAATGTATGCACGCCGCTGCTCAAGCATAGTGATGGACTCCATTACAGTTGTCATTTTAATTAAAGAATGCATTCAGTTTGCAACGGCTGCACTTTAATCTTTCAGAGACACATTAATGTGCTGTGGATCAGAGCCAAGTAGACATATTTTGTCTTACAAATATTTGAATGTACTAAATGCTACAGTATTGGTGTAAACAGCTACTTCTGTTTGAATATCCCAACAACTGTAATAATTTGTTTTTGAGTATGTTTATTTTCAGGCTTCATAAGTGCTATTATGGCGGGGCTTTTTCCTGTGCAGTTTAAATATATTGTCAGCATCAGTCCTAACAAAGCCTCGTAGTGATTAAACAACCTTGCGGAAATAGCTTTATATATAAATTCTCATTGCCACAAGGTCTCAATGTTTTCTAATATTTCTCTTGTCAGATTGTTCGTGGGAACTCAATCGGCAATACAGTAGGTCTATAGTTTACCATTTGTGGTGAGTATTTTAAGACGTGGTTGAACCCAAAACATATGTACCACAGGAATCTCAAAACACCAGAGAGTCCCAGAGAGCAAGTCATGGGAATCTGTCCGTTATTTACTGTATATATGAGAGGTGGTGGGTGGAAATGTTTGCTAAGATAAAGCATTTATGGATGGTTACATTTACTTTATTCCAGGTTCACAGGCTGATAGCGGTCCAGAAATCTATTTGTTAAGGAAAAGTTGATCTATATAGAGAAAGGAAGTTATTCCTGCTTGTGGCCATCAAACTTTACAACTCCTCCCTCTGAGTGTCAGACACTCTGGACCTGGACTTATTTCACCTATCAGCTGCTATATATAATACTGACTTAATACTGTCATTAATAGTGCATTTATACGGAACATTCAAGAACTATTCTTATTTGTTTCTTATTTATACCATTCTGGCATTTATATTTAACACACTTAATAGATCCCACTTCACCGCATTTTGTATTTACTTATTTGGACTGTGGTCATTTGTTATATATTGCAAACGTTAATGCAAATATTTGTACATATTTCATATATTTCTTATATTCTTATTTTTAATGTCAGTACTTACTTATATTTCTTTACATATATTGTGTTTATATTGTAGTATTATGTACAATATTGTAGCATTATGTAAATAATTTACATGTTACATACTCCTTTATTTCTATTTTCTTACATTTCTTTATACAAGTGGAACTGTAACACCCCAATTTCACCCCCCTGGGGATCAATTAAGAATTTCTGATTCTGATAACAGAAAAGGAGAAGAGATGGGGAATACTGATATCAGATCAAGTTTTGGAGTACACAACATTTCTAAGCTTGTGTGGATATCAACCTCAGAGTGTAATTTGCAGCAGCCACTGCATGATTTTTGTTTGACTCCAGGGGATGATTTAATAATATCCTGATATGAAGGGAAATAATTCATGATAAATTCCTTTCAATATTGTTGTGCCACCCATTGAACCTCCAAGGCATAATTTGCTCTTCATATAATTGTCATGTTCTCGTGCTTGTTATGAGTGAAGGAGATTGTTGCTGGTATGGGGAGATAACATATTTTGGGGTACAATTTGCTTCCATGTGCTATTGTTTGTACTTTTATACAAATATGAATAGTTTTTGTTTTTTAATTTGCAATACTGTAGCATTTTAAATCATCTACTTCTCTAAATCTGTCTTTTGTTTCATTATGATGGTCAATTACAGAGAGAGGCATACTTTCCAAATAATAAGTTTCATTCGGGCACTTCATTCCTCTTTGCAGAATAATTACTGTCATGAGCGCATGATTCCGTTTTCAGTCATAATGAAATTATTGGCCATGTTTGTTTACAAACTATAAACATTTCAGTGGATTACAGTATTTATAGCACAACAAACACAAGTATTTCTTGCACTACAATATGGTCTGTCAATTTGAAAAGTTGATAAATGAAGTTTGCATGTGATGTCTGCCTTTATGTTACTAACATGATTATTTTCACTGTCACAGTTTTCTCTCAGAGGTAATGTGCAGGAGTAATCTTTCCCTTTTCTATGTCTAAATCAGTGCTTCCCAACCTTATATCTTAAACTGACGACCCCAGACTAAGTGACATATTTTATGGATATTTCATATTATATTCAATGCATAACAATAACAGTACAGAACAACTGATAAACTGTACAATTAACCTGAAATTTGTATAATAGTAAACACAATAACTGCAGGAAGTTTGTGTAAAATGAGAAATTTTGATGAATTTTGAGCCAATTATTTCCTGTGAATATTGCATCAGAGATGAGTTTTCCTGTTATTTTTAGGAACTTTTAATACAATTCTCTCTCTGTAATATGTACTTTTTGAAATTTCAACAATCATATATTCTTAATAGGCTTCTTTTTAGACAAATTTAATGTTTTCTTCTCCCTGGCGCTTGGCCGCCGTTCTATCCGCTTTTTGGTCGTTTTAACTGCGTACTTTTCTAATGCAGGACAAGGTTGTTTAGCAGAGAGGGAATGCTCTGTGAATATACTGTAGCTAGTGTTCAGTTCTTCACTGTGCCCTTATCCTGTGATATATTTTTATTTTCATAAGTTTATATCTTAAATAATAATCCAAACTTTAAAAAGAACAATTACTTTTTTTTTTTTTTTACAGAAATGAATGCAATGCTGAAATTTAGGCCACTGTATACTATATGTGTTTTTACAGTTGTCTTAAAATCAAGAAGGCCTCATGACCCCCATTAAGCTTTGGTGACCCCTAGTGGGGGTCGGGACCCCCAGGTTGGGAACCAGCGGTCTAAATCACAGTCTTTAAAGCCTTTAAAGTTCAAAGCATGAGGACCCAAACAATGAGAGATGATATCTGATACATTTAAATACTGTTACAAATGAACACATACAGGTAGAAAATGTATCATTCATGTTGTCACAATTGTACAATGTAAACTCACAGGTTGTCACAGTGTAATACTAGCTGTAAAACAAACTGCACATTATTTTTTCTGCATGATTTAATATTATAAACATTTACTGATGTGGAAGCACACATGTTAAAATACAAAAGCAAAACATGCTACATTTTTTTTCATTTTTATTCAATAAATATCTTTTTAATGTAATATGTGCACTGATAGGAGCCTTAATATAGATGACTAAAAATGCTGTTTTTGAAATGCATACATATAAAATCGTATCTATAACCCTCTTCTGTCCCTTTTACAAAGGATCTTTTTAAAAGACCTCCTGAAGTCATTGTTGAATATAGTGTATATAACGGGATTTAGCGAGCTATTGCAGTAACCAAACCAGAAAAACATTTTGAACAATGTCTCTGGGACACAGCAGGCGTCACACACCGCGGTGAGCGAGTATGTGAAGAAAAAGGGGAACCAGCAAAGAACAAACACTCCCATGACCACGGCCAGAACAAACGTGAAGCGCCTCTCTCTGTTCTGCCTCCCTTTCCACTTGCTTACTCTCACGCAGGGCTGCGCCTCTGGCTTTGGAGAGGTTTCTCCAGGCTTCAGCTGAGCCACTTTGGTTGTTCTCATACCCCTCTTCTTCTTCAGGGAACACAGGATGGTTTCATTCCCATCAGACGAGGAGGGTTCTTCCTCCGCGTCTAGCCCGTTGATCTCTCCACCGTCCCCCTCTTCCACCTCCCTTCCTTCTATGTCTTTTCCCTCCAGGGGGTCCAAACCACACTTTATGTCTTCTGTATTGCCATATCCTCTCTGCCTTTCACCCGGCGGGGCTCTCGTTCTTTTCTTGGCAATCTGATATATTCGAACATACACCATAATCATGATGACGCAGGGCGCGAAGAAAGAGGCGGTGCTGGAGAATATTATGTACCATTTCTCCTCGTTTATTTTACATTCAGGGCTGTCCTCTTTACCCTCGTCCTTTTTCATCGTGATGAGCGGAGGGAATGAAATGATAGCCGCCAGCACCCAAACTATGAAGACCGTGCATTTAATCCTGCGCGGCGTCCTTCTCAGGTTGTACTCGATCGCACGAGAGACCGACCAGTACCTGTCCAGGCTGATGGCGCACAGGTGAACGATGGACGAGGTGCAGAAGAGCACATCCAATGCCAGGTAGATTTCACACCACACTTTACCGAAGTACCAGTAACCCATCAGTTCGTTCGCCAAAGAGAAAGGCATCACAGAGGTGGCAACCAGGATGTCGGCACACGCCAGAGAGACTAAAAACAAGTTCTGAGGTGCTCTCAGGGCTCGGCTCGTGATCACAGCGATTACCACCATGACATTGCCAAACACAGTGAGCAGGATGAGGATGCCCACCAGGATCGTTAAAGGCACAGAGGTCTGCACAGTATAAGGGTGCCTGCCAGGCAAAGTCTCATTTCCACCGGTGAAGTTAAGACAGCCCATCAGGATGAGCTGCGCTGTCAGTGATATTGTCCAAACAACAGTGCTTTTCTGTGCTTCCCAGCAGTCTATTAATATCATCCATTCAAGAACACAGCATCAGAGAATTGAGTTCATTTTTGTTCACTGGAAGATTTTGTTGAAAGAAATCTTCTTTCCTCTTCGTCAGTGATAAAAATAAACACCAGAGAAAAATTATGAGAAATGTTTCTTTGTATTAAAAAGACAAAAAATGTAAAGGAATATAGTTTCCCACATGAGATGATTTTAAAGATAAATCTATTCTCTAAAAAAGAATTCTTCATCCACTAACATTTTAGGATAAGATCTTACAGTTAAGTCCCTTTGGAAGACATTTCATAAAGCAGACTTACATTGCAGATAGTGCTGGCTCAGGAAGATCCCGTCATCTGTTGTGGCTGAAGTGGAGAGTACGTCTTTTTTATATGGGCTTGATCTGACGCTGAGGATCTGTGATGCCGGCTCCCCTTCAGTGAGATCAGTAATGGGCGGAGTTCATCTGCTGCTGGAGATTTAAAAGCAATTTACTCCCAGACCCTGAAACCACTGGCTGATTATGACATTAACAACAATTTTTTGATATATAGGAGTAATATCTGTAGTTTATTAAATTCTAATGGATTAAGAGTACACTCTTTATGGTTTTTGCAGTTCTACTTTATGAACAAAATGTTCGGATATATCCTGAAAGAAAAATCACTGGAAATAACACCTGAATCTGCGGAGAGGATCGCAGCCACTTACTGAACAGATCAGTCACTAGTAGTGCCAGAATAAGAGCAGTACATTTACAGGGATGAAAAATTCCCTGATAAAGTAGATAAATCAAAGTGAATGCACTGAGATATTTCATACACGCATATAATAATTTTTCATGCTGCTGTATGACGTCTGTAAACTAGATTTACTGTAACTTATTTGCAATACCGTATGTGTGCCAGATCATAGGACACGCTGAGGTCAAGGAGTTTGAGTGTGGTAGCTTGTGATGCTTGTGATAACATGCCTAAAAGGGGAAAAACTATTTTTTAATAATGTTTTTTTTTTATTATTATTTCTGGAGTACTCCAACTAGATATTTCCATTGCATTGTTTTGCCAACTACCAATGTGTGCTGCCTTATTGAAAGTAATTTCAAGCATGCATTGCTAGTTATCTACTTTAGGACTCAGGACACATGTTTTACTATAATGACTTAATGATATTTAGTTATTAGGAGTAATAAAATGGTTTCTATCAAGATATATATCATATAAGTCTTGGTGTTCTGAGGCATCTCTATGCTACACCCTACTCATCTGACCTCGATACTAAAGTACAAAGTCTTGTATGTTTTGTTGTAGCACAGCTGTACATGTATTGTTTGAAGAGAGAAGCACAATCTAGCAGGGTGATTTATGGCAGCGGTTCCCAACCTTTTTTTTGCTTGTGACTGCTTGATACATAGCCATGTGTACTTGTGACTATGTCTATTTGTATATACACCGATCAGCTATAACATTAGGTCAGCATGGGCAACCTGACCGGTCTGCGGCTACGCAGCCCCCATACGCAACAAACTGCGATGCACTGTGTGTTCTGACATCTTTCTATCAGAACCAGCATTAACTTATTCAGCAATTTGAGCTACAGTAGCTCTTCTATTGGAGTGGACAACACGGGCGAGCCTTTGCTCCCCACGTGCATCAATGAGCCTCGGGTCTGACCCTGTCGCCAGTTCACCGGTTTTCCTTCCTTGGACCACTTTTGGTAGGTTCCAGACCACTGCAGACCGGGAACATCCCACAAGAGCTGCAGTTTTGGAGATGCTCTGACCCAGTCGTCTAGCCATCACAATTTGGCCCTTGTCAGAGCCGCTCACATCCTTACGCTTGCCCATTTTTTCTGCTTCCAACACAAAGTTTAAAGTTCAAAATGTTCACTTGCTGTTTAATATATCCCACCCACTGCCAGGTGCCATTGTAATGAGATAATCAGTGTTATTCGCTTCACCTGTCAGTGGTCTTAATGTTATGACTGATTGGTGTATATATGAGTTGTGGGCAGTTCAATATGATTTTCCCTCTCAGACTGTTTCAATTAAAGACTTGCAGTATTATTAGAGCCAGTATTATTTCAAGGAAATATCCGCTCCTGCTGTTATAGATTAGAACTGACAGTCTTTCATCTATCACTGCCAATATAAATGTAACTCCCTGTACATACAGTATGTCAACATCTTCACAGGTACATACTGTACATAATCATCCAGTCCATGTATATCTATCCAGTATTTATTTCTTTGCACTACTTGTATTATTTACAACTTGACTTGTATAAATACATTTTATTTTTTATTTTTATTATTGTATTCTTATTCTATTGTTAGTCATTATTGTTCCTAGCTGTTATTTTTATTCTTTTTAAAGGGACTATTTGTAACTTTCAGAAATGCTTGTCAACAGCGACACCTGTGGCCGTTAAGTCAACGAAAGTCAGCGTCAGGCTCGCGCTTGCTCGTTCTAAATAGACATGAACGAGCATCGTTTAAAACAGTGAGGCGACACACGTCAGCTAAAACCACAATATCACTCTATATTTCACCTGCTTGGCAGTAATGTTAGCTGACCAGACGAAGGTCTCTCCATGAATCAATGCTGATCCTAGTGTTGGCTTTTCCTGCTTCGAGGCTGAAGCAGGAAGAGAAACTTTATCGTCTCCCGACTGCGCCCGCAGGGAGACACCGGCACCCGGTCAGAGACGGCAACGTTTCTCTCTGTGGAGCCCCGTCACTTCACAAGACACGGAAAACCTCTGTTGGTCTGGAGGAGCTGCAGCATTTATTTCTGCACAAACGTCCACTGTACATTCACTAGATATTCTCAGAGCTAAACTAACTCTTCTGCAGTGTGGAGTGAGTGCGCGTTTACATCTAGAGGTGGAGCGAGAACGCGCGTGGCAAGCAGGCAGAGGAGCAGTGACTCCGGCCACACGCGATATGTACGAGCGAGCACGCATGGGATCCCGACCCGGTACATTTATTCACTTAAAAAGTTACAAACAGTCCCTTTAATGTAAAAATATTATAAAAACTTTATTTTGATCCCACAGTCGGGACACAACACCAACCATAAATCATATGGCATGGCTATAGTCGCATTAGAGACAGTAGTGTCCCACACTTGAATGTTAATTATAGCTAAAACATACCAGTATGGGAAAATGAACAACAGACTAAATATACTATATTGTGAGCAGCAGTGCCTCAGTTATACCTCCAGGGAGCCGCTGGGGGCGCTCTACTTTGTCTTCTGATCTCCTTTGTTATCGCGAGGACTTAATCCGCGGTCACTTCCGGTTGTCTATTTGTGTCCGGTAGGAAGGAAACTGTTGTTCTTTCAGCTGTCTGATTCTGGTCAAATCGTCGACTTGAGACTTGAATGCTTGCGGTGTTTATCAGTCAGGAGCATTTATACTGAGGTAAGATTACACACCAGCTTTTTCTCTTAGTGGTTGCCCCCCCGGCAGCTCGTTGCTAGGCTAAACGTTTAGCCGTCGCACGTAACATCTGCGTCGACGAGACAGGGCCGAGGGATGATGCTAACCTCGTTAGCCTCTAAAGCTAACGTGAATGTTGACGTTATATAATGTGTTTCCTTTAATGTTACAGTTTGAGTTACGTTAAATACACTACACAAGTAATTTATGTGATTTGGATTATTAACTAATGTAAGATAGTTGGCTAATTTAAGATGTTTATCTAGCTACGTGCTAATCCAGCTAGGCTAAGTTGACCTAACATCTTTGTTTGTTGTAAACACACAGATGTCGGACGACTTGGTGAAACAGCTGAGCAGCTACAAAGCGCAGCTACAGCAAGTAGAAGTTGCCTTATCCACCGACCAAGACAATGAAGACCTCCTGAAACTACAGAAAGACTTACAGGTTGGTGTGAATGTGATGTGTGTTTAATTGATTTGCACTTGAAGAAATAAAGACTGTAATAATTTCATTTGTTATAAGCAACTGAATACCTTATTGTTATATTTAACCACCACTGAACCCAACTAAATGTCACTTAATTATAGCATTGAAATGTTTTACTCTAAACTAAAATATCATTTAAAATGTGAAATATGTAATTTCAGATTTTGCAACTACAATAGAAACACAAACTTTAAACATGCACCATCTGCAACCATCTTGGACTCTAACCATTGGCGCACTTTACACTTACTTTACACTATACATCCTACATACCACTCTATAGACTGCACATATGTACACACTACATTTATTTATTTATTGCACATACTACATTTATTTATTGACGGACTGTACACACTATGTTCACCCATTCATTCTGTATCTTTTATATCTCTAGTATTGTTTTTGTAATTTTTGTATGCCTTTACCTCTCCTGTGTTTCACTCTGTTTGCTGATGTTGCTGTTTTGACACCTGAATTTCCCTCCAGGGATTAATAAAGGTTCATCTTATCTTATAAAATTAACGTGAACGTTTGATTGCATTTCTTCTTCAGGAAGTCATCGATTTGACAAAAGACTTGCTGACCTCACAGCCCGCTGACAGTGCTTCCAGTACCAATGGCTCAGACACAGTACCCCTGAAGCATGGCTGGAAAGTAGGGGACAGCTGTTTGGCTGTGTGGAATCAGGACGGACAGTGAGTATCACCAGCCTCTTCTCATGAAAACATTACATGCAACTGCATGCCTTGTAGCACTACAATTTGAGTTCTTAATCTGAATTGGAGTGGTTTAATGGATTAGGCTCTGTTCATCCATATTATTTGTTTATCTTTGGTCCATAGGATTGTCATTTGTATGTCAATAGTATGGACAACAGTATCTTACTAAATATAATGTAAAATAATAAGTTTATTGTCCCTTGAGATGAAGCCATATTTTTGCTGCTTATTTTTGCACAATATAAAAAAAAGATTTCACCTACTGAGAAATTCCCCTAACCCAGATTATCCACACCGCAACCTGTACATTTTTTTTTCTGTGTCTTGACGTTATTTCGCAGTGGCTGATAATTCAGGAGCTGTCAGTCAATCTTTCTAACAGCGTAAAAATTGTATAATTTCACATTCAATTGACGTGTAGTTATTGCATACCTGCAAACAAGTCGCTTTTTGGCAAAATTCACTTTTTTGAATTTAAAATAAGTCATCCACGTGTATCGTGTAGATCCAAGTGTAGATTTTTTTAAATGGGGGGGTGCTATGTGAGTGAGGATAAAATAGCTCCTTGGCAAATGTGTCGATACAAGCTTGCGGCAAGCTTTTATTTTCATAGCAAACATTAACATGCGTTGTGACTAGAGATGTCACGATACGAGAAATGTAGTAGTTAATACTAGTGAAATTCCATGATTTTTTTGATACCCAGTTAGATATCGACGTACAAAAACAAAACAATAAATCACATGTACTTAAACATACACTTTTAATTACCGTTTGGATACACATTTTTGCGAATTTATTATTAATTCCCGATGATCCGTCTCATGTTTCTTGCCAAAAACAAAATTTTACAATTACATTTCAACAGACACAGAGGAATAGCATTTTTTTTTTTCAGATTACCTGTCTCATACACACTGTCAGGATATAGAGACGGTTTATTAAAATAACTTTTTTTTAATCATATTTGTTCAAAGCGACGACTGTACCTTTTTAAATAAGGATTATGTTTTTTCCCCCCTCAATGTATTTGTCCAAAACAAGTGCATAGATAAGCAGCTGAATTTCAGTTTCATGCATGTTTGACTTAAAGGGGAGCAAAAGTAACTTAGTGGAAAATGTATATACTTGACGCAAATTACCACAGAAAATCAAATCCAATCAAAGAATATCCTATAGTCACATATTGCACTGATTCACTTATCATTAAGTTGTATATATATTGGTTTAAACGTTGCATATGAAGTAGAGCTTGAGTGTTCGGCTCGTACTCACCTGCTTACAGACGTGATTCTTTGGCAGGGTGTATGAGGCTGAGATTGAGGAGATAGACCGAGAGAACGGCACTGCAGCTGTTACCTTCGCTGGGTACGGGAATGCTGAAGTGATTCCTCTGCAGAACCTCAAAGCCGTAGAGGAGGGGAAACGTTCGGACGAGGATGGGAATCTAAAGCCAAAATCAAGGTATGGACAAGAAACTTGTATGTCTCACTCACTTAATGTGCATACACATAAACTTGTGCTTATATCCTGCTGCTTATTCATATTTCAAGGAAAATATTGGAATTTGCATTACACTGTGCGAGTGCCACCTATTTTTTTGATTAGTTACCTTGTAGATCTTGGTATGTAATTGTGAAAAGCTCCCTTTTTTAAATTGTATGACAATAATTCTAGAAAATTAGCACCAATGATTGGAGCAGTATTCAGTAAACACTCTACTGTGCCGTCCTCATGTTGCTTTGTGAATTTGATGGAGTAGCTTCACAGTAGATTATTGGCAGTTTGTCACCTTCATATAGACATCAAAACAAACCATTTCCAGGCCTGGTTGATCAAATATATCCCATGCTGATTTTTGATTGGTACCTGAATTTGATATTTAAACACAGAAAACATTGTGGGGATTGTGGAAACCTCTCTTAAACTATCCACCAAGACCAGAGTCTGTAAACTTTTGAGTTAACAAATTTGCAGTGCAGTTTCAGAATCATACAGACATCTACAACACCTAGCTTTATTAGTCCTTGCTGGTTGGAAATTACATCTGCACCCTAGAACCCCAAATAAACATTTAGTGTGCAGCACCAACAGTTCCTATGTTGATTTTTTTATTTCTCTAGTTGACTGATATAAAAATGAGCACCCTGTGTCATCTTTCTACACAAATAAAGCTAATTTTTATGCACATACAAAGGAATGAGACCCCTACTGTGTGCTCTTTAAACATAGATTTCCTTAACGGAAACAGTTCATATATAATAGTTCAGTTTATACAATACTATAGCTGCATATATTTAGTTTATGGTCCTGTGGTTCCATTAATGCAGTTTTTCCTTGATGTTATACTGTATGTTGGACTCACTAATGTTATTTCATATTTGTGATTTTATTTGTATATCACCGACAGGGTTTAAATGTTTCTCTTCCTTGTCTGTCTTTCTAGGAAAGAGCAAATAGCAGAGCAGAGAGAGTACAAGAAGAAGAAAGCCCAGAAGAAGGTCGCGAGGATGAAGGAATTGGAGCAAGAAAGGGAGGAACAAAAGTCAAAGTGGCAACAGTTCAACAACAAAGCCTACTCAAAGAACAAGAAAGGACAGGTACTTGAACATGAACCTTGTACCTGAATTTATTTGAGAGTGCTGGGAAACCTATGGTGCAACGGACAATGGTTTTTACTGTAGATGTCTGCCCCCTTTATGCTTTTTCTAGCATCAAAATTAAGTACATCAATTTAACAAAGAATTAATTTTGTTGCATGGATCTCTTCAAATCAACATGATGTGAAATTTGTCGGGCTGTCAAAGTTAAAACGCTAATAACGTGTTAACGCAAATTCCTTTTAACGCCACTAATCTCTTAAACGCGTTAACGCAACTTGCGATTTTTAGGTTGTAGTGGGTTCAGTTGTGAAAATAATGATATCATATGAAACTAGAAAACCTAAGGAATCCATTGGTACCAACCAACTAGCTCGTCGTGAAGGAGGCTAAAAAAACACTTCAAACTTATGCTAAATTTTGGCGAGGAAAAATTGTCATGGCCATTTTCAAAGGGGTCCCTTGACCTCTGACCTCAAGATATGTGAATGAAAATGGGTTCTATGGGTACCCACGAGTCTCTCCTTTACAGACATGCCCACTTTATGATAATCACATGCAGTTTGGAGCAAGTCATAGTCAAGTCAGCACACTGACACACTGACAGCTGTTGTTGCCTGTTGGCTGCAGTCTGTCGTGTTATGATTTAAGCATATTTTTTATGCTAAATGCAGTACCTGTGAGGGTTTCTGGACAATATTTATCATTGTTTTGTGTTGTTAATTGATTTCAAATAATACATATATGCATACATTTGCATAAAGCAAGCATATTTGCCCACTCCCATGTTGATAAGAGTATTAAATACTTGACAAATCTCCCTTTAAAGTACATTTTGAACAGTTAAAAATGTGTGATTAACTATAGACAATCATGCGATTAATCGCGATTAAATATTTCAATTGATTGACAGCACTAGAAATTTAATTTAAAAAAAAAAAAAAAAAAAAATGTTGCCAGACATCAGAACAGTATTTGAGCCTTTTCACCCAGTGGCTCATCCAGCCCTTGTCCTTCACCGTGCATTGAATACCGCGGCGTGGTACAGGACTGGAGGGCTAGGTAATTTGAAACTAGTTACACACTGTCCATGAATTGCTGTGGAAAGATAGGTAGGGTATATTGTGTCTATTGTATGTAGTAAAAGTTATCCAATAATCCATTGTTGTAAATGTTGAATCATTAATGATGGCTTTTCTGTTTGTGTTTTTAGGTAAAGAGGAGCATATTTGCATCTCCAGAAAGCGTCAACGGAAAGGTGGGAGTGGGAACATGTGGTATTGCAGACAAGCCAATGACCCAGTACCATGACACGTCAAAATACAATGTCAGACATCTTATGCCACAATGACCTGATATATTCTGTATATAATAATACACTGTATACCAGCTGTATCAGTGCTTTCCATTGTGTTTATACAAGATTTACGTTTCCCAAGTAAAGAAAGGTATTGCTTGCACACCATTGTTTGAACTATTGATGTAGTTTTCTTATATATTATGTAGGTACAACAACAAAAAAAAATTCAAACGGAGGGGATTTTCGCCACACTGGAACAAAAGTCACCTGTTATGTAAAAACAGGAAGTGGTGTTGTAGAAAAGCCGTAGAGTTTGTGTCCAGGTTCCACTGAGGCCAAATACCTGCTAAGATGAGTATGAATATACACCCGCGGATTTGGTTTTTGTAAATTTGAAGCTGGATTTTAAACACTGACCCATTGTGGGGGGAGTCTGAACGTCAATAATGGTGTTGATTTGACATGGCTGAATTTCCGTTTTAATTTGTGTATATAACAGTGAAATAAACATTGTTTTGTTTTCAGTTTTTTAAATAACTGCCTCCACCTCATTCTGACTGTTTATACATTATATTTTCATTGTGGCTCTGTCAGGTCCTGTAGGTGGCAGTAAAGACTTGTAGCAATATTAATACATCCAGCAGCATGCTGCAACTGTTAATACAAACCCAATTTAAAACGTAATTAAAGTCAGTTTTTTTGTTTGACATGTTGGACTTCTTAATGGACACCGTTAACTACAGACTTGATTGACTTATGTGATACTTGTTTAAAGATTATGGTCTAATACAAGACACCCATGTCGATTATTTGAGCAATAATGGTAGACTTAACTAAAAAAAAAGACAACATTGATTTATGTCTGGGTGGTAGAGGTTTATTAAGATTCCAGGGACAGTTATCAGGAACTGTAACAGAGTACTAGCAGGGGACCAGCAGCACGTTTTGCAAAAAAGTCACCTTGGATGGCTGATTAAGCACAAGAGAAAACATTCTGGGGTGTGCTTTGACATACTTCCTTAACAAAAGTCTTTTTCATAGTGCATTTTATAGTTTCCCAAACAGGTTTGGGGGGGGGGAAAGACCTGTAACAAGGAACTTTGTGCAATAGTCGTATACCCATGTTAAGACACAATTTGGTGGTGATCTCCTTAGGACTTGGACCAGAAGAATGCAGATAAATGGTCATATTGAAATGTCTTATTTGGTTTCATGGATTCTAACAGGTCAGCAGTGCAATTCTGTGTCAAATATACATTGAATTATTAATGGGAAGTCTCCAAATTTCAACTTGTTCCGTTTCTGCTACAATACATAAAAGATACAGTATTAAACATTGAAGTATAAACCAAAATTAGTATTCTGTAGTATTTATGTTGTTCATGCTACAGACATTTTTTTTTAAGACTTGTCAATCCAAAGCACATTACAACATGATTAGACAAGCTACATTCAATACACATGCACCATAGCTTTTTTTTAAAAATCAATTACAATCATGTTTACTGTTGAATATTAAAACTGATACCACTACTGGAGCAAGTGGAAAACTAGCAATTTTGGTGTTGGACGGACAGAATAGTGTGCCAAACACAGCCGACATTAAAGATATGATAAAAACTAGACGCTTTATTGCTTTCAGCCTTGTGCTTGGACAAGTGCGGGATAGCTTATTACTGTCTAAATAAAATGAGTTTGTGCACAGTGTGAAAGAGATGTGTCATTCTTTCAACAAAACGTTGAGTAATGCATTAAACCTTTAGCACTGCAAATGCTTCTGTTGGGGTTAGTTCATGTCAAGTAATTTGGTAAAAATAAAAAAAAAACATTTTTTTTCTCTTTCAAGCATGACCAAAACCTAGCTACAGTAAAATTAAATATACCAAAAATAAATACTATAATAATATGCAAAATAAATTAGAATAACAAGGGTGGACTGCACCACCTGTTTGGATACGACTTGTATTTCAGTCAGGAGAAGAAGGGACGCCACGTGGATCAGTGATGGTTGTGGGTCCTAAAGCAGAGGTTATAGGAGTGTAATAAACATTTTGGAATGCAGACATTGTAGCCCTTGCCACTGGCTTGTACATTGACAAGAAGTGCCGTCTGGATATCTTATCCAAAGAAAAGGGGCAATGTTATCACAAGGCAAATGGAGCAAACGTTCCCAATGGTGAGCTTCTAGCTGGTATTGGGTTTTTAGTGTTTTTTTGCTGGTTTCAGAGGATCAAACTTGACTAAATGTAGAGTTCCCCCTTGAGTGTTGGACACTGGTGCAATCATGGGTCCTCTACAGGGTCAGTATTGAGTGCAGGTATGGCTGATTCAAGCTGGTAATGAGTTAAGGGACATTCAGGTGATTGGTTAAGTCAACTCTGAAAAAGGAGGAAACTGTATATTGCCAGAGAAGTTTCAATTTGAGGCTGTTTTTTGTAAAATGTTTCAGACTGATGGTAGAGGAGCCCGCCGCCTTGGCTTTTGGAAGGAGACATTTTAAACTTTTACGCTGAGTTGAACTTAAGGCTGGTTCTCAGGGTGGAGTTTCATTAGTCAGGTAAAAGGTGTGGGATCGAGGCTGGTTCTTCTTCTGAAGACGGTTAACCTAAACTGCAAAGGGAGAATGGAGCTGTAGGCTGGTACTTTTTTTTGAAAGGTGAAAGCCATAAAAGACTGCAGCTGAAAAGTGAAAGTATAGGCTGGTGCTTTTTAAGCAGAGAAGGCCAGTTTTAGACTGCATGTGGAGTAGCCCTCGTCGCTGGCTGTGCTCTGCCGGCTGCTGTGGTCATCCAGGTCACTTGCACCACTGGTGCTTACACTGTCCATTTCTCCATGGGAGAACTCAGTGCTTTCCACATCAACTTCAATCTCCTCTGCGCAAAAAACAAATGAATACAGATTAATTACCTGAATCGTGCCAGTCCAAATGTTTGAAATTGTGCTTGCCTAAGTGAATATGGTGATAAATTAATGATAGAAAGTTTGCCCTTGGATGAAGGCTTTGATTCAGACACTGACCTCTGTCGGACTCTGAGCGGTCTGAGTCCATATGGGATCCCTGGCTGTCCGTGCGGATCCTCTCCCTATCTCCATGAGTCTGCAGCTGGGATAGCTGCCTCTGCAGGTGCCTCTGCTCCCGCTCTAAGTTCTCCAGCTGGTGCACACTCCTCCGGTCCGCCTCTTCAAGTTTCTGAATAAGAGGAAAATTCATAATTATTGTGTTGTTGTTATGCAAAGATAATCAAGACAACCAGCATGTGTGTGGATCATTGGTGTTTACATGAATTATTTAGCAATGAATCACCACACAGTTATGACTCATCTCTAGATGTTCCTTGTGATTAACATAGTATATGCATGAAAGGATGGCAAACTTGTGTGCGGTGAGGTGATGTTAATATGTTAGTTGTCACTAGTCATAGCAATTTGCTGGTTTGGATTCCAGAGGAATAGCTGGTGTCTCTGTGTGAGGTGGATATAAGTGAAAGATGATTGGATGCAAAAGGCAGAGTAATTGCTTTATGGGTATACAAATTAATATAAAGGTCATCTTGTCTTGTGTTTGTCAGAATCACTCATTCTTTGCCTTCTTAGCTCTAATTTATTTGTTTAAGCTTGACAGTGATTTTGGTTCATTTCAAAGCACTCACTTAAAGGTCCCATATTGTGCTCATTTTCAGGTTCATACTTGTATTTTGTGTTTCTACTAGAACATGTTTACATGCTGTAATGTTCGAAAAAAAAATTATTTTCCTCCTACTGTCTGTCTGAATATACCTGTATTTATCCTCTGTCTGAAACGCTCTGTTTTAGTGCATTTCAACGGAATTGCAACGGAATAGCGTTGCTAGGCAGCAGTTTGGGTCCATGTTTACTTCCTGTCAGCTGATGTTATTCACATACACTGCAACAGGAAATAAACTGGGACACATTTAGAATGTTTACATTTGAAAACGTGTAATGGTCTAAATATTTTATATTTGTGACGTCACAAATGGACAGAAATGGTCCGCTCTGGGCTACTGTAGAAACACGGTGGTGCAACATGGAGAAGGGACCCGCTCCCTATGTAGATATAAACAGCTCATTCTAAGATAATGAAAAGACAATTATCTTATTATCAGGTGATAATACACTAAAGAAAACATACTTAATAATACATATTAATAGCATTAATTCATATTATATTCCATATAGGTCCACCTAATTGTTACACACTACACCTTTAAATGTCTAACAAGCTAACAAATAACCAGAGGTGCACTATGAACCTCATTAATCCAATCACTTCACACCAATCATCACATCTGATCGTGCCATAAATATAAAAAGGATTCATGCTACTATAAAGATTTATTGCTAGTGGAAAAAAAACATAAGCCACTGTTGTGGTGTTTGTACAGCTGTATATACCAACACAAATAAAGACTAATTATAAGTTGCAAAAATGTCTGACAAATAGAGATATTTATAAAATGAATACTGATTTACTGATTCAATTAAAAAAAAGACATATTGTAGTACTTCACAGTGACACATGCTGTATTGTATCAGTTGCCATGCACGGTTCATTTCCTCTAATGTCTCCCATGTTGATTCTCTAAATTACTGTACCATACGGGAGATCTTTGCATGAAGGCACAGAGCGATGTTTTGAAGAGACTTGTATGATCCAAAAATGCAGTAAAATTTGAATGGAGTTTGGTATAATGATGCAAGTGAGAGGAGCACGTATTCATGCTTTTCCTGTCGCACAATACAGGTGTTTTTTTTAAACTGTTTGCTTCCTGCAAGCCGTGGGCTTCATGCTGCCTACACCTGCTCCACTCTTTTTACATACACTCCTACACAACCTCTGGTTCCAAAAATACAACACAGCAGCAATCAGGGGTCGCATTTCCTAGACTTTAAACAGGCACGTTACAGAGTCGACAGTTGACATCATACAGTAGGTACTTTATCCATTCCCCCCACCGCTTTAATATACTCCCGCAGACTGTTGCCAGGATTGCTTTCATATTGCAGTCTTCAATCATCTCTCAACGGCTCCCCACACTGCTGGAGCCTGCACAGACTGTGCTCAAGAAAATCCAATAGTAGTAGTAGTGCCTTAAACTTGCAATCTTTCTAATAGCCAGCAGGGGGCGACTCCTCTGGTTGCAAAAAGAAGTTTGATTGTATAGAAGTTTGAAAAAATTACCCTACTTCTCACTTTATTTCATTACCTCAGTAAACATTGCAAACATGAGTTTACGGTCTCAATCGGCCAAAATGCTGATCATGAGGCTTTAGTTCAAAACGTTAGTCCACAAACCAATGGCTGATGTCATGGTGAATACGTCCACTTCTTATATACAGCCTATGAGTAGCCCATTCAGGCAGGTAGTTCTAACAACAGGACCGATCTGGTGCTCTTAAGACTAATGGTCAGTATATTATTGACATTATCCTGTAGTGTGAAAGACACATGACCTAATCAAAGACACAGCAAGGCTCAAAGTCCTACAAAGGGCAGTCCTGGCAACAGCCAAAGAGAGATTTGTTCAAAGGGGGAAGAAATAAACAAGCAGCAACCATAAGGCCTATTGCTGCGGCCAAAGTGCCTTAAAGTGCAGTCCATCTAATGGTTCTGGTTCTGTATGGAAGTGCCTGGGGAAAACCTCCAACTTCTCTGTTGCTGTTCATAGTCAATATCTCATTTAAGCGCTTCTAATGTGAGGAGTGAGTGACAGTTTTAGCACCAAACTGGTATCAGTTTGCCATAAATTATGTGTGCTGTCCTTAGAAGAACAGTGTGTAACATTTCAGGGGATCTATTTACAGAAATGTAATATAATATCCATAACTATCGTATGTTTTCAGTAGTGTATTATCAACTGAAAATAAGAATCGTGTTTTCCTTCATATCTACATAGGAAGAAGGTCCTCTTCATGGCGTCTGCCTTGTTGCTCCACCATGTTTCTACAGTAACACAGAACGGTATTGAAGGCCACCGTAGTTCTCGGACACGCTTGTAAAACTGTGTACAAAACTGTGGTACTGCCAGCTGCCGTCTGACATCCATTTTTCCAAAAATTGTGTTATCATGGTGTGGGTGGCCTCTGAGCAAGGCGAATGGCGTTACCATGGTTTTGCATTTGGCGGCTCAACTGCCGCAATTTTGTGAACGGAGGTGTACTCATTTGGTTGCAATCTGCAACCACACCACTAGATGCCACCAAATCCTACACACTGTACCTTTAACCTTTATATTAGACATTGGAACTGAGCCAAAAAGTTCAAAGAAGCAGTAGAAAATCCAGACCATTTATACCGTGTCGGCTATGATTACAAATCAAGTATGAGCGCTGTTATGTCTAATAGAGTGCCGCAGGAATGAGTCCTAAAACCCGGAAATGAGTTAGCATTTGAGCACTTCCAGTTCTACTCGCGCTCATGTGACTGTAGTGTAGTTTGTTTATAGCCTAACATTAGCTTTTTACTTTGGGCGATTGCATTCACACTTCTCAAATCATAAAAGTGCTGTTCATTTGTGAAGATTATCTTGCTGAACAAAATGTGTAAGTATCTTAAACTTGTGTTTGCCACAGAGCTTATTTTCTGCAGTAATCCGAAATGAAAATATCCCATTGTCTTTTTGTCGAGGGACCCCGGGGTGATGCTAACTTCCTGCTTGGCCTACAAAAATATGTCATCCCTGTAGCACTCTATTATGTCAACAAATAACGCACCTTGGAATGTATAGAATTTCAAAGTTTAAATTAATTTCAGTCTAAATATTGAGCTGGCTCTGTAGACAGTGGAGCAGCACTGTGATCACACCTGATGGACAGTAAAGTATCACCACAGCTTGGACATCGAGAAGAAACCAGAGACTGTCGGCCACCAAGAGTGAGAGCTAAGTGACTAAAATGCAATTTGGATTCTAAAAATAAAAACAGGATCAGTCTATTGACTGGTAAGGCTTTTGTAAACCATCACTATGGATTCACATTGGGTCTTACATATGGATCAAATGGGTGCAAGGAACCTCCCCCTGTACATCAAAGTCATCCACTGTAGTACTGTAGATTTCTATTTTCTAGTTTTTTACTCCAGAGCAGTGGTGGAAGAAGTACTCCGATCCTTTACTTGAGCAAAAGTAACAATACGAAACTTTAAAAAACTCAGCTACAAGTTAAACTCCTGCATTCAAACTTCTACTTGAGTAAAAGTACCAGAGTTTTACTAGCAAAATATATTTTCAGTAGCAAAAGTAAAAGTCCTCAATATGCAAAATGGCCCCTTTCAGGTTGTTTAAATAGGAACTTCAGGGGCTTTCACAGAGATGTGGGCCTTTAATATAGAACAATGCATTATATTTAATAAGTTGATCATATGTTTTGTTTGTAAAAATCAAAGTAACTAGTTACCACAGCTATAAGATAAATGTAGGGAAGTAAAAAGTACAATATTTCCCTCTGAGATGAAGTGGAGTAGAAGTATAAAGTAGCATAGAATGGAAATACACGGGTAAAGTACCTCAAAATTGTACTTAAGTACAGTACTTTCCACCACTGCTAAAGCGTGAAAGAAGAGTAAAAAGGAAGCAGTGGGTATGCAAATATGTTTACATCATCGCTTTAGAGCACACAAATGAACAGAATTTAGCCCTTTAAATCCCATGATGGTACCATACTACACACCTTGATATGTGTTTTGGCCTTGTTGAGCAGTCCCAGTGTGGTGTGCCGACTGCAGTCTGGTCCCAGAGGGATGAGGGACTTCAACCTCTCCAAACACAGGCGGAGATGTGCTCGTCTGTGGGAGGAGACACAATCGAGACGGGTCATTCCTCTTTAGAGACATTACACAACAATTATACATGACAGAAGGACGAATTTCCAGACTAATGTATTATTGTCCTCTGCACTGATCCTGATTAAGTCAGATTATAATGTTTCCTCCTTATCCAATTTGATTAGCGTTGTAATAGTTAAGGCAAACCCCCCGATTTGATCAATTGTAATTATGATGGCATTAATCCATGCGTGATGAGCAATGTAAAATAGCAACGAAGATATTCAGGCACTTGATTTATCTGTTTATCCATTCTGCTAGTTAGCCACACCATCTGACTCCTTTTGCAATTACGTATGGATCTGTCTGGCCCCAGATTTAAAAGCTGCTGAGGTCAGCTCAATACTGTTTCTGATCCACCGACGCCTCTGGGCCCTGTGGTCTGAACGAATGCAGAAACTGGCAAAGGACACTCACTCTCCTTTCAAATAACCGGAGTAAAATGTAGGTCAAGTCGTGATGTCATCTCTCCTCTCTGCATTGGCCACCATTTTGTAATATAAAATAGCCCCGACATGCTCTTAGAGATGGCATTTTTTCCTCATCACTTTCTCAAAGCAGGATTCTCACACACACTTGCTTTTGAAGATTAACTGGCCTTTTTAATTTTTAATATAAACGTGTCCTGACATTTGTGTCCTGCTCAAAGCAGAGGCCTGCCTCATCCTGGAGCAATAGAAGCAAGCTGCTGTTAGATTTTGCAGCTGAGTATCTCTCAGGAAGGAGCCCTGTTGTCTGGAAACAGACGGTTCCCGTTTGCTGACTGGGGAAATGTCTGCATGTCCTCCAGGAACAGTGCTGCTGCTACTGAGGCTGCATTACACCTCCCTTTTTTATTTGCCTTGCAAAATGCACGCTGCCGTCGTGCACAGTAGGTGAAGGTCCAAGTTGTTGATAAAAATTATTTTTTTTATAAGTCCTGTGATGATAATGAGCTGATTTATAGGCCATCTCGGTTTGAAATGGTACACACCAAAGATATGCAAACGTGGCAGAATGGAGAAAGCTTGTGGTTTATCAGCTTGAAGCTCCATTTTGAGACAGCTGGCTCTTGAGATAGTCTCCCTGTGTACCTCATTTGCTAAAGCAGTTAAAATGTCTTTCTCCCTCTTTCTGTATGCACTTTTAACACTTTGTGCGTGTATAACAAAAGTTGCTTAGTAAGTAAGATGGCAATAGAGGACTACCTACAGTTATTACATTTCATATTCCTCATCATGTTCCTGTTTCATGTCTCTCAACATCCCCTTGTGCATTCTTCACCTTTCAGTACTGACGGTTTTTGTCATAAACGTGCATACAAATGACCTCTTCAGTCTTGTTTTACTCACCTATTTTTTTCCAGTTCATTGTGTGCTGATCTGTTGAAATTACAAATATATAAACAAAACTGTTATACATGTCTTAATGATGCAAATGATGCAAAATAAAACACATAGAGTGCTCCAGGGATGACGTATTTTTGTAGGCCAACCAGGAAGTTAGCATCGCCCTGGTTCTCTCGACAAAAAGCCGATGGGATTTTTCCACTGGGTTTTGGATTATTGCAGAAAATAAAGCTCTGTGGCAAAGAGATTTTTATGATACTTACACGTTTTGTTCAGCAAGATAATCTTCACAATCGAACACCACTTTAAGATTTTTGAAGCGTAAATGCAATCGCCAGAAGTAAAAAGCTAATGTTAGGCTATAAACGAACTACACCACGGTTGCATGAACTTGAGTATATACGCAACGAGGCTGTAAAGGCGGACCAGTCGGCATGATGACGTTTTGTTGTCTCATTTAGCCACTTGTTAGCAACCGCCTTTTTTAAGACATATAAAGGCTTCAAAATTCACAAGTGGGGCATTTACTGATGCATTTTATATTGTGGAACAAAATGTCAAAATCTCTTCAGCTTGTGTTAACCACAGACCTTATTTCAGGCATCTAAATAACAACCCATTCAAAAAACCCATTGACTTCCAGACGAGGGAACCAGATGTGCTAAAATGCTAACTCATTTCCTGGTTTGAGGATTCATTCCTGTAGCACTGTATGCTCTACTACCATACTGATAATATGATGTTAATAATTATTATATTAACGATGATTGTTTATCAGGGAAAGGATTTAAAATGTTTTTTGTAATTCACACATTAATGAAGACAATCACATCTATATTTAAATTTGAGGTCCTTTTTTTAACCTACCTATTGTGAATATTGTCCAATTTCCTGTTCTTGAACTTCCGCTGTTTCTGTTGATGTGCCGTCTGGGTTGCGGGGTATGTTGAAGCATAACCATGCTCACATTCTGGTGATGAAAAAAAGAACAAGAGGATTATATTTTTTTTTTACAAATGTGCTACAAGCAAAAGGCTTCAGGAGGGCTCACGGATTTGCATAAATGCATGTGACCTTATTTGACCTGATGTGGCCTGTGGCGACACATCCACGGATTCAAACTAAAAATCTGAGTCAAATAGACAGACAACCCTTCTTAGAAGATGTTAATATCAATACCACACATGCAATAGTGTAGTGTAGTATAGTTTTATAAGACACATTTCTATTCTGGTTTTCTCACTGTTGCTTAAAAAAACGCCTACAGTTCCCATGAACCCTCCCTTCCCAGTAACATATGACGTCAGACGTGCTTCCTGCAGTGTGATTGGCTGTCCGCAGTGACTCTCGCTGTTGGGAACATGCGTGCCGACCAATGGCAACTTTACAATTTGTTCCATGTGGAAACCATGTGAACAACACATACAAGGAAGCAGCAGCTGCTTCTTCTGGAAACGATAGGTGGGCTTGCAAAATGTTTAAGAGGAATGAAACTCTAAAGAATCACCAGTTTGTCCTATATGCAAGAGAGGCCCTTGAATGCGGCATGTAATAAAGGGATAAGAAATGAGCTGAGATTAAAGATTAAATCATAGATTAAGAGTCTCAAACGTGCACACATATCTACATGATTTAAGCAAAATGTGCACACATGCAAGGCAAATATTAAAGGAATGGTGCGTTCAATGACGCCTGCGAAAAAGCAGTTTTAATGGGAGCATGATGATTTAGCTGATTGTTGCAATAAAAATCTGTTTCATTCTGAATTAAAAATGTATGCATTTTTCAAACCTCTTTTCCATTGATACTATTGAATAAGTGTGAGGTGGATTAGACTACAGTTTTTTGCAGTAGCAGGTGAAATATCATTGGCTGCTGCTGCTGCTGCTGCTGCTGCTGGACCAGCTCTCATCTGTCCGCTGCGCGTCTTTTGTCGCCTCTATTGTTGTCTGCTCGGCGCATTACGTGTTAATAATATCCCCTCTCTCTCACACTACTGCTCCTATAGCTGTGTGTTTACTTACTTCCGTTGTTCTTCTCGACATTTTCTATGTAATTGGCCGCGTCGAGCAGCACCTGCACGTTCTTCATGAAAGTGCCGATTCGGTCCATTGCGGAACATTTGGAGTATAAAACGTCGCTGAGAGAATAGTCGGACAATTCTCCCAAATCACCCTGCTGGTCCATGGACGCGTCGTCAGACTCCCACAGGACCTCTTCTTCTTCTTCGGGTTTCTGCTCGCTGCTGTGCTGTCGCATGTACTTTACCATTTTGTACTTTTTGTGTTTTTTTGTTTTGTTGGAGGAGGAAGAGGAGAGAGCTTTGAGAAATAAAGCAGCAGCGGCTGAATGTGCTCTCCTCTGTCTGTCTGTCTGTGTGCAAACTGAGCGGATGACTGAAATGAACCAGGCTCGATGGAATTGCAGTCCTTAGCCTCCCTCAGCCACTTGCCCTACTTGGTGGATAATCCCTCCCACTAACGCATGCACATTGCATTCATTGTCAACCCTGTGCCATAATAAATCCTCATAATCAATACTGCAGGAGAGTAACAAATAAAAAGCCTGCTTTCATGTGGCTGCTTTATTATTTCACTTGACATCATAATTAGGACAAATAAAAGAGCTGCATTTTCTTGTGCATAGTTTTTGTCTAAATACGTGTAAGCAGACTTTAAAAAAGTGAAAAGCATTAAGACCACATGGTATTAGACAGTAGTTCATATCATTCATATCATTTTAGAGGTAGTTTGAGGTGGTTTGCCTTTGACATTGCATTCATTGTCAACCCGTGCCATAATAAATCCTCATTATCAATACTGCAGGAGAGTTGAACAAATAACATAACGCACTGTTTTCATTTGGGCTGCTTTATTTTCACTTAACATCATAATTATGACAAATAATCATTTTTTTCTAAATGTATGTACTTTAAAAGTGAAAAGCATTAAGACCACATGGTATTATTAGACAGCAGCAGGGGTGATCAATAGTGTAACCTGGATATTAGAGACCTATATAGGGAAAGAGGGGTTGGTGTTCTGACTTTAAAGTGATTTTGCTCCATCACTGCATCCCAAAGGTGTAGAAGAAGTGTTCAGGAGTTTCCCCCCTGGGTGTGTGAATGCAATACATTCATATCATTTTAGAGGGAGTTTGAGGTTGTTTGCATTTGACATTGCATTCATTGTCAACCCGTGCCATAGTAAATCCTCATTATCAATACTGCAGGGGAGTAGAACAAATAATATGCACATAAAGCACTGCTTTCATTTGGGCTGCTTTATTATTTCACTTGATATAATAATTATGACAAATAATCGAGCTGCATTTGCTTGTGCATATACAGTTTTTGTCTAAAAGTATGTACTTTAAAAGTGAAAAGCATTAAGACCACATAGTGTTAGACAGCAGCAGGGGTGATCAATAGTGTAACCTGGACAGGGTCTGAAATTAACCTTATTTTCCTTTCAATTATTTCTTCACCTGCCATGTAGCAGGTCACTGAACATTTCTACCGGCCACTCAATATTTTCTGTCTGCCACTTCTGAAATCTATGTAGAACGCTTTAGAATGGTGAACACTGAGTCGGTGGTACCAGACTGTAGAATTTTGGAATATATCATGTAACCTTAATCCCTGACTATATTTAATTTAGGAATTGCTTTTTAAAAATAATATTTCTTAATATAAGGAAAACCTGTCTGCCATGGTGGGAGGTGACCTGCATTTTTTACCTGCCACAGCCAACATTTACCCTGGATTTGGCAGGTGGCAGGTGCTAATTTCATTCCTTGAACCTGGTTATTAGAGACCTATATAGGGAAAGAGGGGTTGGTGTTCTGACTTTAAGGTGATTTGCTCCTCACTGCATCCCAAAGGTGTAGAAGTGTTCAGGAGTTTTCCCCTGGGTGTGAATGCAATACATTCATATCATGTTAGAGGTAGTTTGAGGTTGTTTGCCTTTGATAATCCCTCTGTTTTCCCCCTAGATTTGTCTAACCCCTCAACTCCTCTGGGTGTGTTAGTTCTAAAACAATCTAAACTCACATAAAACAAGAAAGTAATAAACTAGGGATGCACCGATTTATCGTCCGAACATCGGTATCGGCCGATATTCGCCTTGTTGACTGCAATCAGCCTATCGGCAAATAAGATATACTGTATAGATAGATAGATAGATAGATAGATAGATAGATGTACTTTATTGATCCCAAATTGGGAAATGATTGTGTTACATCAGCAGGTTATCCAATCAATGCACAGGAACAGTGCATAAAATGCACATGTCAACACTAAAGAAATATATTCATAGAATACAAAATATAAAGAATATTGGAATACACTATAAATACACCTGACTACTAGCATAACAAAATCTAATTTATAAACATAAAATAAACCCACTATGTACATTAGCAAAGTGTGCAATAACATACTATATACAGTACATTAGCAAAGTGTGCAAGTTACAATGTTTTGTTCATTAATAAAAAAAGGTAGTAAATGTGCACATGATGTGCAAAATAGATGTAGATAGATGGCAGTGGCCCATGTTTATTTGTTGGGTTGAATTCATTTTGTGCAGGCTAAATGTTGTGTGGTTTGCTGCTGATTTAATTTCATTTAATTGATGTTTCACAAAATGTTTTTGCTGGGCTGGGTAATAAATTCCTCTTATTGAGTAGGTAGTTGTATACAGGCTAAAAGGGGCTTTTGAAGCAGTTATTTTTCATGTGAAAGAAGGTTATTTTCATAAATTTGTATGACTTAATTTGTGTTCATTCAAGATATGAGAGTGAAGACAGCTCAGTTATTTTTTTATAATGATGTCTTTGTTTCCATGGCACAAAATAACAACAAAATAAACAGCAACAAAACATTGGTATTGGTTTCGGCTATCTGACAATTTTTTTATTTTAAACACCGGTATTGGCCCATAATTTTGTCAGAATGTGCTTCTTCTACTCGGGCTGCTTCAGTTCAGTGGACAACACAATTTATATGATAGTGAAAGCGACCATACTTTTTCTTAATCTTTAAAGTTTCCTGTCCTTTTTGAAAAACTAACCTTGACATTTTTGTTTGATTTTCCACTTCTGCTGTCCCTTATGACTGATTAAGAAGTCATTTTTTCCCCCACACGGCGAGGGGATGGAGGAGGGAGGAGGACAGAGGGGAAAGGGCCTGCCTTTACGAGGCTAGCCATGCGTGCAGGGCTGTGTTGTGCCTCTGAGACAATGGGTGCAGATGGCTGGCCCGCTGCAGATGTGGCCAGGCCTGTAACGGACGCCTGTGAGAGAGAACACACCCCTCCCATGGAGTCTATTTCAGCTGCCTGGCAGCAAGGCCTGACACACACACACACACACACACAGACAGACGGTCCTGATCTGAGCACTGAAGCAGAGACGCACTCTTTGAGTTGCAAAAACAGGCTCAATTTATTTAAAGATGCAATAAAATCCCAACCTGTTTTGGAATACTTTCTCTGCTAATATGCTTTTTTGTTCCTCCATGTGATTAAGGCTCTTTTTAGCGGAATAACACCAATGCAAATGTAAAAGTCAGACATCATCGTGTCAAAAGAACAGATAAATAGTGTCAGACGTGGACAGAGAGGTGGAGACTGACAGCATTTGACCAGGAAAAGGCTCATCAGTGCCGCGAGGCTCGTGTGCAGCAGGCTGACCGACCGATAGCGGCGGCGTGGAAAGCTGACCCGCTGTAGGTTGGTGTAGAATGTGACCCCAACTGGAGTAATCTGAAAAGCCTGAGGATTACACCAGTGGCTCGGCTGTCACAGAGGAAGGCAAAGTCACACGGCGCTGCTGGCGTGTGTGTGTGTGAGTGTGTTTATGAAAGAATGTGCCAAACATCCCACGCTGGTCTCACACAGCAGCAGGGAGTAATAAGGCATTTGGGATGTTGTTGAAAGGGAAAATATATATCTTTTTTTATTGAAAGCTATTATCGATCTGATGCTATGATCTCAGCGGTAGGTCTCTAAGACGTCGGTCTCAGATGAAGCATTGTGCAGCAGCGGCAGCAGCAGTCCCCTGTTGTTTTAAAACAATAGCTGCACTTTGCCCTGAGGTCACAGCAGAAGGACGCTCCAGCAGGCCAGACGCGTGTCACCTGCTCCGTCCTTCTCCTTAGCACTGTCAGTACACGGAAGAGCTCAGCGCTAAGCTTTGTCATCCACACATTGGAAGGGATTGTTCAGATAACAAGTTTGGAGCCTGGCGGTGCATTCATGCATCTTAGATAAGAAAGAAGTTTTTTAAAAAGCCTGTTTGTTATTCCCATGATTAGAGAAAAATAATTCCCACTAGCAATTTATTCCCTCAGCAAGTATGTCATACTTCAAAATGTTTTTTCTAGGGCTGTTAAAGTTAATGCGATAATAACACATTAACACAACTTGCGTTTTTTTAGGTTATAGCTGGCTTAGCTTTAAAGCTACTGAAGAAGATACTTACCAAACTTGTGCTAAATTTTGGTGAGGAAAAACTGGCATGGCCATTTTCAAAGGGGTCCCTTGACCTCTGACCTCAAGATATGTGAATGAAAATGGGTTCTATGGGTACCCACGAGTCTCCCCTTTACAGACATGCCCACTTTATGATAATCACATGCAGTTTGGGGCAAATCATAGTCAAGTCAGCACACTGACATACTGACAGCTGTTGTTGCCTGTTGCAGTTTGCTATGTTATGATTTGAGCATATTTGTTTATGCTAAATGCAGTACCTGTGAGGGTTTCTGGACAATATTTGTCATTGTTTTGTGTTGTTTATTGATTTCCTATAATAAATAGCATACATGCATATTTGCCCACTCCCATGTTGATAAGAGTATTAAATACTTGACAAATCTCCCTTTAATTGACATTTTGAACAGATAAAAAATGTGTGATTAATTTGCGATTAACTATGTACAATCATGCGATAAATCATGATTAAATATTTTAATCGATTTACATTCCTAATAAATATGTTATGCATTAAAGGAATCTTGATAATGTCTGATATCTGAAGAAACACATGAGTCATGACAAAAAAACAACTCCCTAATCCCTCACTATCTGCTTTACATGACCTCCTGTACACCTACGGATAAATTAGCAGCTATACTGGGCAGCATTTCACTATACTAATATACATATTAAATGAGTAGTAGTTGGCTAAATAAGACTAAGAGGAAATTGATCCTGACAGTAGTCAGGCTCTAAATTTGGTCAAAGCACCATGTTTTCCCTTATTGTCGCTCTAAAGCCGTGATCAGCGATGTATCATTGTATCATTCAGAATGCTGTATTACAGCTGCAGCGACAAACAGAGGAAGATACAGACCAAAATTCATGAGGTGTAGTCAAAGAGAGACAAACGCTTGGCAAACAAAGCATGGATGTGGCCATACATCTGTACATCCTCAAGCTATCACGCACACCCATCGCTTAAATCCACGCTAAGAATGTCTGACCACATTTGATTTTTTTTTGTTTCCTGAAAGCAACGATGCTGTGTGGTTTTAATTTGTAGCATAAACAGAAGCTCTATCTCTCATAACCCCTCAGGATCTGGAACAGCAGCAATAATCCCCTGCAGTCTTGCTGGCATTGGCATCACAGCCTCCCTGCTGTGCCCAAAGAGCTTCTTTTACAATACACACAGGAAGGCCAGCGCCAGCGCTCTCTACTACCTGAACGCCATGTGACTGGCACGGCTGACTGTCAGGCTTGCACTTGCCATATCCCAACATATTTCGGGGACGTTGGTAGGCTGGAAATCGGCCAAAATGCTTGGAAGTCAAAAACTAAACAAATATTTTGAGGCTGCAATTCTACGACATATTCAGAAGAGACAAAAAGTGTTGCCAAAAACAACATGTAGATTTTCCCAAATTCACACCATGAGCTCATCTATAACCCACCTCCTGCTATTTCTCCCTATTTAAGAGCACCATGGAGCACCTTCAAATAAACATAGCATGCATGCGTGTCTACTGCACACAAGTCAAGGATAGTATGTACCTGTAATGGTAGCTGTGTACGAGACTGTATGCACATATACAATAAGTGCATGATGGACACGTACAGACAGCACAGGCTGCTCTTTGATGAATGTGGGCGTCAGAGTCAAATGTCTAATTCAGCACATGCTTTAAGATGAACAGATGATAGTATATAGAAGCTGGAAGTGTGCTATGTATTACAATTACTTCTAATACATACTATATGTGACTATTAATTCACACTACAAGTGAAAGATTTCTTCTTTTTTTGACAACTAAGTGAAAAAAAATTGACATACTGGAGTGACCGAATAAACCAACTGGAGCGTAAGCAGCATTAAAACACTTTATTTTAAAAGGTCAGAAAGGTTTTGCATCATAGTACACTGTAGATTGTAATGGAAAAGCAAAGTTTAAGACCGTCAAATACTATAACACTGTCATTTATTCATACGCAATAAAATAAATGTGAAGGAAAACATGACATTTGCGAAATGATGACAAAGGAAGCAATGAGCTAAGAAATGCTGCGACACAGTTTGGAACAACTCAGCTGAGTTATAAAATAGGTAAAGAAGTGGAGATTGCAAAACTAATAAAGGAAACTCAGCTGTTTTTTTCCCCCAAAATTATCAAACACCAGCATGCTTCAGGGTGGAACGTCCCATAATTGACTACTCTCTCATTAGTATATTCATTTGTCCCCTGCTCCGGTGGAGAAAAAAGCATGACTTTATGGCCATGTGTATGTGCATGCTTGTGTTTGTGCGAGTGTCCGTCTGTCTCCCCTCTTGAGAAATTCAATTTGCGGATGTCTCGTGTCAGTCACTTACTAATTTCTCTAAGCGCAGCGTCAGGAGTGAGAAACTACTCCCCGTAAAATAGGCTTTGGGTTCAGGAGGCTGCTTCTAAAAGCAGACGCTCGAAGGATAGAGGGGTGGAGATGAGAGGAGAAGAGAGGAGGCAAAGGAAGGGGGCGACCCGGTTAAAGAGGATAAGAGGGATGAGAGGAAAGAGGAGAGGATGAGGGCCAGAAAAGAAGAAGAGAAGATAAACTGAGAAATTGGAGGGAACGAAAGAAATGAGGGAAAGCGAAGAAGAAGAAGAGAAGAAAACAGAGGAGAGGAACAGAATTAAGAAAGAGGGCATAGTTGAGGATAAGATGACAGAGGCTCAGAGCCAAGCCTTTTCCTTCCTCTGACATCTAAAGTATAATATCCAGCAACTCTGTAACCTTGGGTTTAGGAGGCGCCACGTGAATTTTAATGCCACCGAATCAGAAAAAGGAGGGCAATTATGTCA
The DNA here is from genome assembly GCA_916701665.1 of Sebastiscus tertius. Lineage (NCBI taxonomy): Eukaryota > Metazoa > Chordata > Actinopteri > Perciformes > Sebastidae > Sebastiscus > Sebastiscus tertius. Next base: position 142,516 of record CAKAOH010039462.1, on the reverse strand, counting down.
AATCAGCATTCTTGGCTGGTTACTTTAATGCCACTGAACTCAAAGAAAACTGTTCTCAAGGAATACGTCATTTCAGATATGAAAAACAAAAGCAGCGACACATTGTGTCACAGTGAAACGCTACTTTCTTTTTAAAATAAAGCATGCATTAGGGAATACAATTTTTTTTAACAATGTTACAAACTAAAAAAGTTGACAGAAATAAGGAAGAAAAGTGAAGAAAGGAAAATGCATTGGCTGCTTAATTTAGCCTTTCAACTCTTTGGGAATGGTACTTGAGCGGCGTAATGTCCCATCATAGTCATCAAAATACATTAAACATGACCACTTATGCAAATAAGGTAATTTATTAAGTTAATTAAAGCATTAATTAGCAAATATTGTCAGCATAATATGTCAGCACGCTTGTCATCGCATTACACCTCGATGGTATTAATATTAATGTTTTAAAAGCATTAAAGCAGGGGGAGGCAGTTTATTTTTTGTAATATTGGACAAAAAATCCATAATAACCTTTCAGCATTTTGTAATTCAAGCGGTACCCAAGGGTAAAAAAAAAAAAAAAACAGAATTTGAACATACAGCCCTCATCCTGCAGCTAACCCCTCTCTGTCCTAAACCAGTACGAGTACTAGTCACTCATTTCAAACATCATCCCGATGCCGTTATATAGCGGCAATTCTATGATAATTACCATCCTGGTTCTTTGCAAACTTGTGGGCCTATAAAAGCCCTTTGAGATGACATACTGTGATTCAAGGCTCTATAGCGAGCTGCCACATTGGCAAAGCGTTTCAGAGATGGACAGAAAATGACGCTAATATTTTAGCCTCCTTAATCGTAGCCGTTGCGGTGAGCTCACGCAGAACGCTAAACTATTAGAGCGATGGAGAGTAAATGATGCTTGCCCCGAGCCCCGTAGCAGATATTGTCTGGACTTCCTTTTCTGTAGGTTGCTTTGCACTGTAGACAGTTGTTGCCAACGCTGGAAATACTAACGTTTGTGGAACAGCCAATAGGAACACCCTCTCTCTGAAATGACCTGTGATTGGCCAACGTCTCTCGTCACGGGCTAGATTTTCTAAACCCTGAAAACAGAAGTCTAGTTTTCTCTCAGAATACTTGAATTACAATATGCTGAAAGGTTATTATGGAATTTTTGCCCTATGATGCCAAAAATATCCGGCCTACCCTAGCTTTAAGGAGCTCTTTTATGTTTAAAAATATATATTTCCTTAATTAAAAAGAATATGTGTGCATTCAAGTGAAAATGAACTGCTACATATGAAGGGAACCTCTAGTTTAATGTGTCACATTTCTGTTGCAATAATGTCTCAACTCTGACACATCATCACTGGTAGGACAAACAAACAGTAGCTTTAGGCAGTGAGATAACTTTACCCGCCCCTGGCTAACTGTTTCACATTTAATGGAGACACAGTATTTGGCCTGGAGGACGCTACATGTAGTCATGTGCCACTGGTGATATTCTGTCCACTGTAAAATGTAAGATCACCCACATGCACACTCAAGTCACTTGCTTTCTATTTGATTAAACACAAACAAGACTGGTAATTATTTCACAATCACATAATGTCTCCTTGTCAACAACCTTTGTATGTGTGTTTGTGTGTGCGTGGGGCAGTGTTTGTTTAAATGCCTTGATAGGAAAATTACCTGTTACCAAGGTGCATTGATCCTTTCTCACTTTGATATTTTACTTTAATGTCAAGTCATTGTGCTTCAGACTTTGTGTGCATAATGAATGTATATCCCTGCATGTGTGTGCCAGCCAAGCTTCAACATAATACTTACAAGTCCTAATTTGGTTTAATTTGGCAACTGGACATGCTTAATAAACATTAAGCTGCAGTGGGAAAAAAAACAACATAAAATGAAGAATATAGAAACAGACATATAGTCGAACTTTCTTTCCACTGACATGTAAGCGAGGTTTCTATAGTGGCACTGACCAGGACGGCTACTTTGGACCCAGCTTAACTGCATGCATCACAATAAGACGAAGGGAGGACAACTTAAATCAAGACAGGAAATGGAGCAGACATATTTCTATTGTCAAAATGAACGTATTAAGAGCTAAGTCATTTTAATAGCAGTAGCATAGTAGCAGTGTTACTTTGTTTACACAGTCTGGTTCAAACTGTGGTCACTGATTAACAACTGTTGCCAGTGAAAACAGCAGATTGATGCCTCAAAGCCATGAGATTTGAAGCAGATGGTTACCTAAATGATCCCCCACACAAAAGACTCTCAGAAATTATCTCAAGTCTCATCCTGTATATAAAAGAACATGGATTGTTCATACTGAAGGGTTTCTGCTAATTGTGGCACGCTGACAGAACGGTCACATAGAAAGTGCTGATGGAATATGGTTAGAGAGCTTTAGGACAGCTTAATGCGCTTGGCCTCTCTGACTCATCAAGCTGAACGATCTAAGAGACTAATTGAGGGCAAGTCAAAGGCTAAACTATCTTTTGTACACTCACTATATTATTTGGTTACCTCTGTGGTGGGATGGAAATTAGCCCCTGAATGTGATGAGGTGGATGATTTTTGAATAAATGTGTCTGAGTTGTAAGTTAAGTGTGTTTCTGTGTGCATGTGTGTGCTTGGGAGTTTCAGAGCATGTGGTCAAAAACACCCTCTGCTCACACTAACCCACGTACACACAAATTCAGATGGCTTCAGGCCTTCGTTATAAGTCTGTGATAATGGGGAGGCAAAGCGTAATAAAATCAGGTCATGAAATTGGAGGACTGATCAGTATGCTGTATAAATCTAAAGTAAAACCAAACCCAATTGTCAAAAAGGTGAGAGCAAACTAAAATAATTCCTGGAGCTGAAAACAACCTTTAAAAGGCACACATACCTTTTCACATGAAAAAGAAATCTCAAGTCTGAACCAAGAATGAGCTGGTTGGAATAGTTCCAAAAAATGTCTTCCTAAAACCTCTCCTCTAGCCTGTGAAGCTGTGTCCTAAATATCTCTTTGTACTCCTTGCCATAGTAATAATCAGCGGTTCTTTAGCCCCTACAGCCTTCAAACTTGTGTTTACCACCAGGCTCCCTGCTCCCCAGTATTCGTTATGTCATGTAAAACTAACGAGAAAACCCCCAGAAACTGTTTCTGCCAATTCAGCCCACACATTACGCCTGTTGGTAGGGGGAAAAGAAACTTCTGAAAGAACATAGTTGTGTACCTTTGAACTGTAGTGATGTATGCATGTTAAACTTGCATTCTTTCTAATAGCCAGCAGGGGGCGACTCCTCTGGTTGCAAAAAGAAATCCGATTGTATAGAAGTCTGTGAGAAAATGAGCCTACTTTTCACTTGATTTATTACCTCAGTAAACATTGTAAACATGAGTTTATGGTCTCAATCGATAGTTTCAAGTCTTCTTCAATACAGCATGATGTTCATTTAGTAAATTATTGTCCCATTTAGAGTGAAATAGACCATAAAGCAGGGTATGCTTTAGGGCATGGCTACCTTGTGATTGACAGGTCACTACCATGGTGTTGTCCAGTCTGGGAGCTGTCTGTGTTTTTTTTGTTTTACAACTTTAATGAAAGTTAATTGTAACATTTTGGCCTAAAAATCGTATTCAGCGTCCGTTGTACTTAGCTCCACCCTCTCATGTCATTTCTGGTTGCAAGAAACCAAGATGGCGACAGCCGAAAACCAAGATGGTGACGGCCAAAATGCAGAACTCGAAGCTTCAAAACGGCAGTTCGCAAACCAATGGGTGATGTCATTGTGACTACGTCCACTTCTTCTATACAGTCTATGGTGTGCATGCAAATGAAGACACGATTTTTTTTTCTCAGTACGAGACAGAAACAAAAATATATAGCACATATAATAACGTAGTGTGTGTTGTTCTGTGTGTATCTACCTGTGTGTTTATGGATACAATTATGTGAATTATGTGCGTTTTGAGCCCTGTATTTCCTCTGAAACTGCCTCTGGGATTTTATGTGTCATTGTCACCATTCCTCTCAGCCTCTCAGCTCTTTAGGATATAGCTTTCACTTCCTCTTTCTCTCTCTCTCTCTCTCTCTCTCTCTCTCTCTCTCTCTCTCTCTCTCTCTCTCGAGCCTTGCACTCACTTATTAACCTTTTAAATTTCTCTGCCAAAAACTTCTCTTCGTCTCATTCTTTCTCTCTACTTTCTCTTCCTCCCTATCTTGTATCTGTCCTCTCTTCAGTTTCCGTTCTCTCCCTCTCTCTGTCTGCCTCCTCTGCCCTCTTCAAGGGGTAAACATTACAAAGATCCTCTCCTCTCAGCCACTATTGATTCCCGGCTCAGCTTACCAAAATCAATAAATCACCAATTGGATCAAAACGGAGACTAGAGGGTGAGAAGGAAGAAGAGAGGAGAGGAGGGAGAAACTAGAAAAGACAGACAACGATGGAAAATGGAGAGAAAGTTGGGGTGAAAGAGAGATAATAAAAGATAAAGTGTTAATATTGGATGATTCTGCAACACCCAGGATTAAAGAATCAAAGAAAACCCTTTAAGTGGTAAAAAAATCCTAAATAAATTGCAGCTGGTTTTGGATGCTTCCTGAGTGAAATGGAATTAGCATATCAAGTCATCACAGGCTTAGATTTCATAAATAAAAAGTAGTCATCATGGGCTTAAGGGGGATTCACTCAACAGCAGCGATGAGTAAAATTAAGATGGACAACATATAATAAAAGAATGTGGATGTGTGTGTGTGATGTGCTCTGATCCTTATTGACTGGCCTGGGGAAATTGGTCTTGCTTGATGGAGGAGATTGTACTCTGATAGAGAGAAGGAGGGAGAGGGATAGAGGCCTGATGGAGCTATCAGAGCCCAGACTATCTCTCTCAGTTACTGTAATTTCATACAGGTGCCCACACACCCAACTCACACACAAAATCACACGTGCACACTTAGATACGGACCATCTTCCAACAGACGGACAGCAGTGTCTGGCATCATTAACCTGGCGTCTTCCTAATTCAGACAGATTGTGGCTGCTGCATGTGTGTTCCCCTCTGGTTGTGTATGGTAAAGTTGTGTCTGCGCTCTTGCTAAGTGAGCAACTTCCTGAACCCTGGCCACTGGGATATAGATTTCTAGGGAGACAAATGATTTGTAGACATATTTAGCCTGCAAACACACAGACTGATAAGACTTCCGTTGGTACAGCTCATACAATAAGTCTGAGTCGAGTTTCACAAATTTCTTTATAAAAAGATTCTATACAAAATATAAGTACTCCATGTAAAAACACATTAATTGACCCTTTGCTAAGCCTCCGCCCCCCCGCTGCTGCTCCGTCAAGCTGTCAGAGCCACCATGGAGCCACCACTGTCTCGAACAGCACTCCCTGTATAAATAAATATTAGGGCTGTCAACGTTAACGCGATAATAACGCGATAATAACGCAATAATAATGCATTAGCGCAAAATCGTTTTAATGCTACTAATTTCTTTAACACATTAATGAAATCGATCTTTCAGACGTTGTAGCGGGCTCAGTTTTAAAGCTAGAGTGAAGATACTGGCATCATATGAATCTATGATGCCAGTATCTTCTATATTAGCTTGTTGGTAAGGAGGCTAAATGCTAAACGCTACGAAGGTTCGCCAACAAGCTATATTAGCTTGTAGGTAAGGAGGCTAAATGCTAAACGCTACGAAGGTAAGGAGGCTAAATGCTAAACGCTACGAAGGTTCGCCAACAAGCTATATTAGCTTGTTGGTAAGGAGGCTAAATAACGCTACGAAGTTATGCTAAATTTTGGCTAGGAAAAAACTGTCATGGCCATTTTCAAAGGGGTCCCTTGACCTCTGACCTCAAGATATGTGAATGAAAATGGGTTCTATGGGTACCCACAAGTCTCCCCCTTTACAGACATGCCCACTTTATGATAATCACATGCAGTTTGGGGCAAGTTGCAAATTGTTTTGTGGTGTAAATGCAGTATAAATGCAGTGTAAATGCAGTACCTGTGAGGGTTTCTGGACAATATTTGTCATTGTTTTGTGTTGTTAATTTATTTCCAGTATTAAATATATACCTATATTTGCATAAAGCAAGCATATTTGCCCACTCCAATGTTGATAAGAGTATTAGATACTTGACAAATCTCCCTTTAAGGTACATTTTGAACAGATAAAAAAAATGTGTCAGTAATTTGCAATTCATCGCGATTGACTGTTTTAATTGGTCGACAGCCCTAGTTTTTTCTTAGTTTGGTCGTATTTATATTTAATTAAATGCTCCACTCTTTGACCTCGTCTTCTCGTCTGTGTGTCATGTCCTTGTCGAGGTGTGTGTTTAGGGTGGGGGTGGTGTAGGTATAGATCCTGTCACTCCCCTTCCCAACACGAACACCTGTTGGAGACACAAAATCCCCTCTTTGTCTCCACCACAGACCCCTCTCAGTGGATTACCATGACAACGCCCATTCATAACATGGCTGAAGGCTGATTATACAGCTTCACACGGTCAATTATCACTGAACAGAGTGCATTGTTTTAGGGGGACGCTGCTTTTTTTTTTTTTTAAAGGGGAGGCTAAGTAAATAGTTTTCTTGAAAGCTTTATTGTGTACTTGAGGTGTCGTGTAGTCTAGAACTGGATAGAATTAGCTGGAGTTTCACACCATACCAGACTGAAATAAATGTTTAAGTATCCAACAACATGAAAAAAATCCTCTTCATGTTTGAATCTGTATTTGAGTTAAAGTAATAGGGTTGGGAATCACCAGAGGCCCCACGATAAGATGTTATACTTTAGTCACGATACAATCTTATTTTGATTTTAAACATTTTGTGATATGCTGAGTATTGCGATAACATATATTCAGATTTTTTTCAACTGCAAATTACACAGTTTGTCAGCATCTGTTGTATCTAATAAGATACAGTTTTCACTCTATTCACCTCAGAGTTTTCACTCACATGTCTTAAGGTCAGAGGTCAAGGGACCCCTTTGAAAATGGCCATGCCGGTCTTTCCTCGCCAAAATTTAGCGTGACTTTGGAGCGCTATTCCTGACAAGCTAACATGACTTGCTTGGCATCAATAGATTACTTAGGTTTCAAATGATACCAGTATCTTCACTCTAGCTTTAAAACTACAACCTCTGAAAGACAGAATAGCGGCCGGGCCTGCCGGTATGCCGTCAAATTGTTAAGAGGCTAATAGTATGTACGTATACAGTATATATTAAATAGGGCTGTCAAAGTTAACGCAAATTTGCTTTAACGCCACTCATTTCTTTAACGCATTAACGCAAATTATGATTTTTAGGTTGTGGCGGGTTCAGTTTTAAAGCTAGAGTGAAGATGGTATCATATGAATCATCATATCATATGAAATTAGAACCTGAGGAATCCATCGGTACCAATCATGTCATACTAGCTTGTCGTGAAGGAGGCTAAATAACTCTCCAAAAAACTGGCATGGCCATTTTCAAAGGGGTCCCTTGACCTCTGACCTCAAGATATGTGAATGAAAATGGGTTCTATGGGTACCCACAAGTCTCCCCTTTACAGACACGCCCACTTTATGATAATCACATGCAGTTTGGGGCAAGTCATAGTCAAGTCAGCACACTGACACACTGACAGCTGTTGTTGCCTGTTGGGCTGCAGTTTGTCATGTTATGATTTGAGCATATTTTTATGCTGAATGCAGTACCTATGAGGGTTTCTGGACAATATTTGTCATTGTTTTGTGTTGTTAATTGATTTCCAATAATAAATATATACATACATTTGCATAAAGCAGCATGTTTGCCCACTCCCATGTTGATAAGAGTATTAAATACTCCACAAATCTCCCTTTAAGGTACATTTTGAACAGATAAAAAATGTGCGATTAACTATGGACAAACATGCGATTAATTGAGATTAAAAATTGTAATCAATTGACAGCCCTAATGTTAAAAGATTGATACTTCACATCCAATATCAATACAATATTGCCACGCAAAATACCGCGATACTATGTTGTATCGATTTTCCCCCCCATCCCTAAAAGTTAAGAAATGATAACTTTACATATACCTTTAAGTCAATAAGCAAGAGAGTAAGAAAACAGTTTTGGAAACATATCCGAGCTTTTATTTCATCAGGTGGAAGGCAACTTTAAAGGGACTGACTTTAAGGGAAGGTGACTGCAAGGTAAAGCACCATGGAGAAAAACCCAGGCGACACAAATAGCAATGTAAACAACGCAGGAAGATACAAGCACTAGGCACACAACTTACAAAGTAGCACAATTTTAAACACAACGCGCTGTGCACATGTTCACTAAATAGGGAGCTTAATTAAGGTGAATAAAAAATATGATAAAAGAAGTGTTAAAATATTGTTATTAGATTGTACTGTCACATTTTCTATGTTTTCATTGCTTCAACATTTGGTTTAGCGTAACAAAAAGAGAACTTCACAAGAACAAACTTATTTACAAAGGCAAAGAGTTCACTCCCTTTGGGTCAAAACAAGTCATTCACATTATTGACTGGGATGTAAATATAATGGTCCTCTAATATACTTTTATATCAAACTCTAAACAGTGGCTATGAAGATGAGCTTTCCACAGCGTATTGCCATCAACTGACGAAATGAGTCAAAAAAAAAAACATCGATCACTTTCAACTTTCCTGCGATTCGGGCTCGGCACTTTCATTGTCCAAACGAGAGACACTTTCTGTCAGTTCTGTAAAAGTCAAACTTCATCACTCATAAACATCAACAAGCGTGACTCATCACTTTGCGGGGTTTCTTTCTGTTAGTCACAGTCAATTCCTTGTCACAATTACAATAAAGCAGCAACCATGGGGACAATACCACTGACATAAAATGTAAAAACGTGAATTATTACTGAATTCGTCAATCACAGCATGTTTAGTATAAGAGTTAGTATGTAAAGTAAATCATTAACTATCAAACACTATATTATAATAACTATAATATAAACCGACATATATTATTACAAGATAGTATAACTATGAAGACGTTCAGATACAAATCGTACTTCTTATCGGGGCCGAACGTCGTATAATCTGAATAATGTTCAGCCACTGTTACACTTATAGTGTGATTGTTAAATTGTTAAAACAATTTTCTTAGCTTTCAGTATACATTCAACAATGAACTTGTGCAAAAAGAAAATCGCAAATGCGGAACTGTAATCTGGTGTTTTCATAACCTTTTGATATCCATTTCTAAACCCCATTAAAAATATGGGTAATAACAACCACAAATATGCAGTTTTTACCTTCATTTTCCATTTGATTTGATTTTTACTGAGCCCTTCAGGAACGGTCAATCACAACTTTGTATTAGCCGAAACTTTCACAGGTAATAGCTGTGAATGAGGGAAGGTGTGTAAAAAAAAACAACACAGTCCCGAGAGACTTTCTGACTAAATTATAGTCTATTCTCTTATTTCACTTCCCTTCAACAAGCTGGAAATTAAGAAGGCAATTCAGATGTTTTCCCAACAAAACACATAATTGTTTTTTTTTTTGTTTTTTTTTACAGTGAATGCCCTTAGGCTTCTGCTATCTCTTTCTCTTTCTCTTTCTCTTCCTTCTTTTTCTTGCTCTTTCGCAAGAATGAAGGTGTGCGGAACTTCTTTTTCTTCTTCTTGGGGGACTTGGCCTGGCTCTCCGGAGTCTGAGCCTCCCCCGCCTTCTCATTAGATGTAATGGAGATATCCGCCGTTTCCGAAGTGCTCACGCTCATCTTGGATACCTCCATGCTCAGATCCTCGTCCGTCTCGTCCAAGTGGTCTTTCCCGTTGGGTATCGTGTCTGTCAAAAGATGAAAATCAAGTCAGTAGGTGAAGGATGTGGATAAGAAATGCAGTCACACACGCACACATAAGGCTGTAATGATACATTTAAATATCCATTTCATTCGAGGCTTATCTTTTTACAGATTATACCAGATGGACAGAAAATACAGAAAACAAACAAGCAGCTATTGCTAACAATTTCAAATAATATGAATTTCAATGCCTATTGACTAGCTAATTACCTTGTTTAGCTGGCGTCATTATGGGAGAGAGGGAGAGGGAGATCGTAGAGCCATCGAATGTTGTCATCTCATCTGCATCAGTGGCATCATCATCTTCTGTAAAAGGATTAAATTCATCAGAGATCAGTCGTTCATTAAAGCCGGTATGTTCATGTGAGTGAGGCGTATTAGATGAACAAATTTATGTCGCTCAGAATTGTTTTTCTTAACAAGACTATATCTGTGCGTTCCAGTACCTATACTACCACACTATTGAGTATGCCAGAAAAGGATTTAGTATGTCCCAATACATAGTATATCAAATGCAGTATGACAAAAATACCAGGATGTCCTACTAAATCTGGTGGTATTTTGCAGTATGAAAGCCAGCATGCTTTTCTGGCTACTCTGACCCACAATACTCAGCATGGTGGATAAAATGGTGCCTTCAAATGAAACTTGTGAGCTCGTGTTTACAACATGGGAAGTCGTGTAAATAATATGCTTGGCGTTCAAGTGGTTAAGACATGAGAACGCCGCTGCTAAGCAACTGCAATATTAACGTTACTGTTGCGTCTGGAAGCCACAGATGCTAACAATTCAGCAAGCTAGCAAGCGGGTAACATAATGCAGGAAATGCAAAGGCATAATGACAGAGGAAAAAGATGAGGTCGTTGAGAATATCAACATTTTCCTCAGACATATTTTGTAAATTACGAAGAAAAACAATATACGACTAAAATTACAATATATTAACTTATTACGCGTAAAAAAAAAAATGAGCTTCCATGGCTTCCGTCAACGTCAACAAACACGTCACAACTCTTCTCGTGAACACGCCACGGTAAATACGACCCCATTTGAAGGCATCATATAACCAAGAGGGCCAAAGTTCAGTTAGTTATGATGAAGTAGTATGTCCAAATTGTATACATACTGCATGCAATAGTTCATACTTTGTAAGGGCAGCTGCAGTATGCACTAAAAGTGAAAAGAAAAAGTATGCGATTTGGAACGTAGCCTAAGAGTCTGCAGCCATGCTAGCAGCTCCATGAGGCTGTACTTTGGCACGACAGTGCTTTGAGCTTAATCTTAAAGTCAGCGTGCTAACATGTTCCTCTTAATGTAGTGTTAGCATGCTAACATGTTCTCCTTAATGTAGTGTTAGCATGCTAACATTTGCTAATTAGCACTAACACACGTCTCAAACCGGCAAGGAGGCTCTCAGGAAGTGATAATTACAGTTCAGTGCGTTCGAAGAGATACATATTACTATTTGTTCACACAAAAGTATGTTGAACGATAGTACACATATTGAGTATGTAGTGCATAGTATGTGATTTTGGATGCAGCCACAGTACAGCTAAGGCTGATACAAATATCATTATTTTTTGCAGGTATTTGCTCATAAAAGCTCAAAAAGGTACCAGACAAATTTAATATTTGACCTGATGATAGCGCTACATGAAAAGTTAAGGGATCGCCAAAGTGATTACAATTCATCCAGAAGGGGACATGAATGTCTGGAGCAAAATTTCATAGCAGTCCAATCCAAGACATTTTAAATCCAAGCCTCGTGATGGTGCTAGAGAAAAAGGTTTGCAGGTAGCATTGCAAGTAAAGACAATGTTGCTACATTTTTATTAATCTCTATTAGCTGACTCATTATTATGATAGGGGGAAAAATAAAAGGTGCTCCCTTTAATACACAGCTATAGAAATGTTTCCCCTCCTGCACACGCATCTTTCCTCGTCTGCAGTCATAACTGAGACATGAGTAATTTGACGAGACCGATGTCTCCGCGGCTCATCTCTCACCATCCCTGTGAGCTGACTTCACAGCTTAGAGGAAGAGTGAAACCGTGGACTGACGTTTTTCTCCTTCAGGCATTTTTTGCAGCAATATCCTCATTTCAGTGAACGTAGTTCCAACATTTCCTCCGGGCAGGAACCACGCACTCTGACTGGACTAATTAATTGCATGGACTACAGCCTAATGAGACTGCTTTTATGTGGCTGGCAATAAGTACAGCAAACTTTTAGAACATATAAAACTATAAATATTAACACTACACTAGGGGTGGGAATCACCAGAGGCCCCATGATACAATGTTATCACGATACTTAAAGGGGGAATAACGGACATTTTTTAAAACATTGGTATTATCCTGGAGGCTATATAACATGATGTAAAAAATACTGCAACTTGCTCATGTACGAGTATATTGTGAGGGCACTCCGGGAAACTACAAGGTGGCAGCGTCGTCACGGTAAACAGCAAATTGCCTCTCAGTGGCGACTTTAATGAAGTATAGAATTTCAACAACATTTACAATATAAATAAACCTGCTGTCACTTTTTGTAAGACACACACTCATAAGACAGGGAAACTGCGTCATACTTTTCTGACTTCTTTTGTCTTTTAGTAGTTATAGTCTATGCAAGATCTGTGACAGGATTTGGGCATCAGCTAGCTTGTAGTTTCCACAGTGAGGAACAGCACACCAGTAAGGCATCTCAGACTATTCCCATACGCGCTCTACTTGGTCAACAAAAGTCTAGTACTGTATTATGGAATTAGCTATAGCTAACGTTATTTTACTGTCTAACTAGCTAGCTAACAATAAACCGCGCGTGTCACTAGCATGGTCGCTAGCCGCGGGATGACGGTCACTACAGCAGGCCCTGAATCCATGGTTCTCCCTTTCCAGTGGGTTGCTCTGTTTACATGGACAGCACTTGCATAAACTATAACTACTAGAAGATAAAATAAGTCAGAAAGGTATGACACAATTTTCAGAAAGGGACAGCATGTTTATTTATATTGTAAATGTTGTTGAAATTCTATACTCCATTTATATATCGTCACTGACGGGCACGCTGCCACCTTGTGGTTTCCCGGCACGCCTTTGCAATAAGTGTGTACATGAGCAAGTTGCAGTACTTTTTTCCATCATGTTACATAGCCTCCAGAAAAATATCAATGTTTTAGAAATGGCTGCTGTTCCCCTTTAAGTCACGATACGATCTTATTGCAATTTTTAAAATGTTGCGATAAGATATATTGCGATATATAGCGGTTTATTATCTTTTTTCAAATGCAAATTATGCAGTTTGTCAACATCTGTTTTTATCTAATAAGATACAGTTATCACTCTGATCATCTCAGAGTTTTCATTCACATATCTTGTGGTCAGAGGTCAAGAGACCCCTTTGAAAATGGCCATGCTTTTTCCTCACCAAAATCTAGCATAACTTTAGAGCGTTATTTAGCATTCTTCCCGACAAGCTAACATGTGGTGGTACCAATGGATTCCTTATGTTTTCTAGTTCCATATGATACCAGTATCTTCACTCTAGCTTTAAGACTGAGCCCGCTACAACCTCTGGAAGACAGAATTGCGTCCGGGGTTAGTTTATATAATAAAAGATTGATACTTGACGTGTATCGATACAATGTTGCCACGCAAAATATCGCAATACTATGCTCTATCAATTTTTTCCCCCGACCCTACGTCACACCCAAATAATCATCAAGACATCAAGTGATTGCAATTCACGCAATAATGTGTAATGTGTCTTTTTTCATTTAAAAGTCAAAAAGGTTCAAATTGATTTCATAATTCTTCAGAAATCTGCCATTTAATGGGTCCTAAACTTTAGTTTGAACTATTTCTTTTTGGCCTTGCTTGGTGAAGTCAGAGATTGCAGTTAAGCTTTGAGATTAACTTTGTCTCTTCATCTCAATTCCTTTCATGACCTCAGTGACCGCAAAGGATTAACTTCAAAACGTCATACGCTCATAATCTACATGGGATGATGTCAGATATACGAGATGGTGTAAACCCAAGTCGGATTAAATTAAGTCAAGGTTTTCTGTGCCTCCGAAGAGCAACGGTGCACTTAAGGGCTTTGTAATGGTAAAGAAACCGTTTGACTACCTTCTTGGCCTTGCTGCTTTCTTTCCACCAAGCTCTTGTATTCCTCCAGCACCCTCTCCGTGAGCTCATTGAAAGGGTTGGGGGGAAGAGAGCGAGTCTGCTCCTCGTCCTCCATGATGAAAGCCTGATTGACGGGAGAGAATAAAAAGACATTATGGACACCTGATGTAATACATTTTTTAAGTGAATAGAAGTAAGTGCTCATAGGGAACAATGACGACTGGGTATACATTTATGTTTACTGTTTTTCCCAGTTGCTTTTTGCACAATTATCCTGTGTGCAATTCTCACATCTATAACGGTAGACAACGGTATGCACACTTTCTGATTGTTTTCATATAGAAATCAAATGTAGAAGTGCAGATATCTTCATTTGATCCAGTGATGCACTGAGTTTGCCTCTGTCATCATAATCGATTCAACTCGTTCCAGTGGTAGCAGGCAACAGGATATTTGACATACTATTATCAATTATTATTATTAGGTTACTGTATGTCTGTAAGTCTCAATGAAAGAAACGACATAAAAAGACACAATTCCAGTGTCTTCTTCTGTCCCACTGAAAAAGTTGTTTACTGTAGACATCTTGACTTGTCTTAAAGGGATTTTTGGGGGGGGGTTTTAAAGTGGGGTTGTATGAGGTACTTATCCATATATACCTACAGTAGATGATGATCAGTTAAGTATACGCTATATTTAGAATATTTTCCGAAGGGGGAATTGAACTGAGAGTGAAATGCAGAGTCTGGCTGCTTTGAAGAGAGCATTAGATAAGTTTCACTTTCAGTTCAGTTCCCCGTCGGCAAGGGCTGTCTGATGATAAGATAAAGTGGTGAAAATATTCTAAATATAGCGTACACTTAAACTGGTATTGATTTTTTTTTTTTTCAGATGAGCCTTTCTTTTATGTTGCTAAAATACATTTTGTTGCCGGCCCCGTCCACAGCAGTACATTGCTTTGCTTCCGTACGGTAACTCCTGTCTGTTTCTCCAAACTGGGGGCGTGCTGACTGTCATCTACTGTGGGTAATACTCTTACTATGGATAAGTACTTCATACAACCCCACTTCAAAACACCAAAACTATCCCTTTGACGTGTCCATATTGGTTGGGAATTCTTAAAGAATTGCCCATATTGCTTGAATTGCTTGTATTATCTGTATAGTAGATTTTTGTGAATGGATGTATAATTTTGTTTTTCATGTTAGGAAAGGGCCCTATGAAGTTTTCAGGGTGGCAGGTCTGAGGACGCCTCTGACTACCTGTGGCCACATAGTCCACCTTTTCGTAATACTGTAAGTTGATTGACACCCAGTGTTGGTGACAAGTTAAAAAGACTCAACAGTGAAACTGAAAGCTTATCGCACACTGAAGAACACATAGCCAAAATATTCATTTTTTTCCCTATGCTCAAATTGAACATTGTTAACGTAATAGAGGTGTAGACATTTCTCGATTCTAAGATGCATCGCGATGCGGACGTGAGCGATTCTGAATGGATGCAGTGACAGAACATAATCAGGAGTTTGGTTTCATTTCAGCTCAGTGTGAATCTTTACTGTGTTTTACTGTCGAGCTTGTTTCTCTCCTCTTTCTCTGATCGCTCTGTTTCACCGAGGGCGGAGCTTTGTTCATACTCTGTGTGCGTTTAGATGCAGTGATTTAAACCAAGTAAGAGTAGAAGAGCTATGAGTAAGAAAAAAGTCTGCCAGCCGCCAGGCTAATTCATGCAGTGTAAAATGCCATAGGCATTCATGAAGTGCCCTGTTTAAGAGCTGCTATGTGAAAATCTTCTTTTTGTATATTAGAGCACAACTGTAATGCACTGCAGACGTGTGTAATACACACTTGAGATGCATCGATAATCGTTTTGCATTTGAATCGTTGACAGGTGTATTGTGAGGCCAGTCAAGATTCACACCTCTATAACTAAATAATAGGAACATCATTGAATTGTGTGCGCAAACTCTTTTTGTGCTTGATGGAATCTGACGCTGGCTCTCTCGCTTTTGTCTTCGGTGGAGCGCAATGTTTTCTTTTTACTTTTGTGGCAGTGATGAACTCGTTGATGAAGTTATTTTTGCGTTTGAGTTAAATGTCTTGAGTGAGCGGCCGTAGTGTTGTCAGTTTAAATTGTGATTGTGTTTTCAGAACTGCAGCAGTGTTGTAGAAAATGTGCTTAAGCAACTGAGAAAAATAACACATTCTCGGTCATGCAGCGTGGTTGCACCTGTGACTTTGTACCTTTTTTTTTACAAATGGTAAATATACTCACCGGGCCTTTTACGGTGTCCACAACGATGCCTGATAGTAACTGAGACTTTGGTCCAGAAGTCATCAGGTCACATCTGTGCAGTTCTTTAATCTGAACAAATGTATGTAAGAAAATAATTTTAAACTTGGTTCAGGAATCTTAATACCATACTACACCACCTGCCAACATGATGTGTGTCAGACATACACTCAACAACACAGCAAATACCAGTACAGTTCTTCTATGGATCATCGATCAACCAGCTTTGTGATTGATTGTGTATGGAATGCGGCCTCCATGCTACTGTATCAAGATTAATGTCAGTAGAGCCGCAACGATTAGTCGATTCATTGTTCAGCTGGTCAAAAAAACAACATTCGCTGGTCAAATGTAAGAAAGTGATGCTTTTCTTTGTCTTATATGACCGTAAGCTTTTGGACTTTTGATTGAATACAACAACCAATTTGGCAACATCAACAATTATAATGGAGACAAAACAATTAATGGAGAAAATAAATGACAGATTCGCTGAGGAAAATAATTGTTTGTTGCAGCCCTACGGTCCTTGTCAGAACATATTGATCAGCATCAATCTATTGAAAAGCAAGTCTTGTACCAATTTCTATGCCGTATATCATAGAGATACAATGATTAAATGGTATATTTCAGCTTAAATCTGGGCGTGTTTTTTTTTTTAAATACCAGCTCTAACCATGATATAATGCAGGCAATAGGAATGAATCAAATCAAGTCTTTGTGCGCATGCATGTTGTGTGGAAAATGTGTCGTTTCAACTGACCCGGTTCCTCTTATCCAAAACCTCTGTGGGATCAGTGTTGAGTGGAACAAACTGGTTGGGGTCCTCGATCTTTATCGGTGTGCCGATGCTGTAGCCTGGCTGTGAAGACTTCATCCACTGAGAAAAAGAATAAATACAAATTGGGGAAAAATAACATTTAAAAGCTGTATTTATCAAACTGGCCACAAGAGGGCAGGCTAATACAAAGTAATGGCACATCCCCAGATCACTATTTCCTTCAAAGGCCAAAACAATAAGGGCTGATGTATTAAATTTCTTGTTACAGTTTGACATGAAAACCAACGCACCATGGTCTTGGTCCTGGGGCTAACATCTCCGCTGGGTGAACGTTCAGGAACGTTGACCCTCAAGTAGCTGTTGGGCGAGTTGAGCCACCGGGTCCTTTCTCTCTGCTGTTTCTGCGCCATAAACTTGAAGGGGCTACGCAGACCCAGCTCATCGTCCTCCGGTGGCACGGCTGACACCGTGGCGGGGATCTCCACGTCGTTCTTAGAGCGGGGCTTTTCACGGACGATGGGGTTCCTGTAAGAGTGGCCTGTTCTGTATCCCTAGAAGGTCACGCAAAAGAGGAGACATTATTCTAACATACTGAACCGTTTTCCTTTGCAAGAGGTGAAACGGTTTGCAGTTTGTTGTACTGCTCTTCACCGTTAAATAAGAAATAACTACAAAAGCTACAAAATTCAAAGGATGCACAGGCCACCCAAGATCCACTTACACAATGCTTCTAAATATTTAAACAACGCTGTATATACACAAACAGTGTTTTTTGCAGATGTGCCCAGTTACAGAGAGAGAACAGATACAACTTTGGTTTAAAGCAGTGTGTTGTTAATACATCAAAGACGAGAGAGACAACTAGAAAACCGATGGGAACTCGCAGTGGGTGCAGAGTGCAGTCTGAACAACACTACAATCCAAATCAAAATTGGCATTTTCTCGCAGGCAATGTGACAAGTTTGCCACTGAATACGATCCCTGCTTTGGGCTTTGATCGCTACAGTGCGAGCAAGCCATCATTT
This sequence comes from Sebastiscus tertius, assembly GCA_916701665.1. NCBI lineage: Eukaryota > Metazoa > Chordata > Actinopteri > Perciformes > Sebastidae > Sebastiscus > Sebastiscus tertius. Next base: position 124,450 of record CAKAOH010039462.1, on the reverse strand, counting down.
ATTCACAGCATTGTTCACTGCCACGCCACAGTTTCCAAATGTTGTGATTAGTAGCACTTTTGGGGTATATAGGCTTGATTAGCATATCTATTTTTAGGAACAATAGCAGAAAAGCACCTGGTCAGTATCTGTTACCACCTTTCAGGTATCTCAGATTAGGGAAGACATACTGGTAATCAAGTTAAACATGCTTCATCACAACTAGCAAACTCCACCCTGTGGCATGGACAGATCAGTGGGCAACCTCCGGGTTTTGAAAAGTGAAGCCAATGCTGAAGTGCCTTAAACTTGCATTCTTTCTAACAGCCAGCAGGGGGCGACTCCTCTGGTTGCAAAAAGAAGTCTGATTGTATAGAAGTCTATGAGAAAATGTCTTTACTTCTCACTTGATTTATTACCTCAGTAAACATTGTAAACATGAGTTTATGGTCTCAATCACTAGTTTCAAGTCTTCTTCAATACAGCCTGATGTTCATTTAGTAAATTATGGTCCCATTTAGAGTCAAATAGACCATAAAGCAGGGGATGCTTCAGGGCGTGGCTACCTTGTGATTGATAGGTCGCTACGATGGCGTTGTCCGTTTTGGGTGTTGCTGTCCACATCTTCGTCTTACAACTTTAACCCTTTCACAGTGTGTTTTCAGTTCATGAAAGTTAACTGTAACATTTTAGTTACCTAAAAATGTCTTATTCAGCATTCGGTTGTACTTAGCTCAACCCTCTCATGTTACTTCTGGTTGCACCATTTTGGACTGAAAACGCTAATGAGTCTCTGGATGTATAAAGATGTCTGTAAATCAGAAGATAATATTTTTTGAGGTAAATCAACTCCCCAGAACGAACACTTAAATATCCCTCATTTAAATCATTATGTCCTAAAAGTTGTAAAGGTTACCAATGGCCGAATCCAGAGTTATTTTCCTCGGCATAATGAACGTGCATCAGACCCACAGGACTGCACCGCCCTGCACGCTTATATGACATTCTCCCATATTCCTGCTAGCTGTATGCGGCTGTAATAAAGGATATATTGGCTGTAATTCATCACTTTTATTATCTTATAATACACCCATGGGCTGTATGCTGTAAGCCTGTACCGTGGTGGATGTATTAACATCTCTGTTCCCAAACAACCGGCTATCAGCCAGTAGCTAGTAGTGCCATTTAATGTAGTTGTAGGCTATTTACTAACACGTAGGGCAAAAGCACAGGACACAACCTCTTATACATCCATGGTCTGTGGTCTATTGGACATCCATTCTGGAGGTCCTTGACATGAAAAAGTTTGAGATTGCTCTCAAAATCTTTGTGCTAGATTTTTCTAACTTCTATTTATGTCTATCGCTCACTTTATGCTCCTCTGGGAACTGTCAAAAAAAGTTTAATAAATAAATAATAAGCGTTATAATAGTATGAATGTTTATAATATTTGTATTTCTCAACACAGGCCAATTCGGTAGAGACATTAAATATAATAATAGAATAGAAATAATTCAGTTTTACTTTTGTGCAGCACTTTGTAAGCGGATGTTTTACTGGCGTCCGGTAGTCGCTTTCAGTCCAAAATGGCGGAAGCGTAGCTTTGCTGCTGGGCGCTGATGTAGCAATGGAACGAACAATTGGCTTTCATTTCTTATCAATATACGTTCTTTGACGGTAGTCCACAAACCGATGGGTGACGTCCCGGTGACTACATCCATTTCTCATTTACAGTCTGTGGGACACACAGACCTCCTGTTGCAGTGTGCTGGCATTTGCACCCAGCGTCATATTCAACAGTCTTGAAGGAAATGCCAAAACCAATTTTCTAAATTGAGTACACTAGAGTGCTTACACACACACACACACACACACACACCCACATACACATACACATACACAGTGATTGTGTGGTCTATGTGCCCACAGCCAGCCTCACCATCTGGAAGCTATGATTGAGAGGGGTGGGCGGGCTGTATGATCACACAGAGCTAACACAGCTGCAGCCCACTCCAGCCACAGTTGTTAGCAAGACGCACACTCAAACAGACACAGTCTGACATTTTCTGTGCCCACAGAACATGTCAGGGCCTGGTCATTAGCAGTGTGGTTAGACTAGCGGGGTTTAAATTGACACAAGTGCAGCACAGCACCAAAAATCCTCAAGGTGAAACAAGAACCTGCAGACAGCATGTTAGCCACAGACAAAAAAAAATGGTCTGGCAATAATCCGTATCTGTAATTGTAGTGAAAAAATGTTGACAGCTGTCATAAAACGCTATAATCCAATTACACAAATATTTTTTTCGGATTAGATTTAACAAAAAACGTATCTAGTTTCATTGTGTCCTCTAATCAGACACTTCCCGAGGAAGCGCCTGAGACAGGAAACTCAAAGCATCATGGGTAAAAAGGCACAGGTCAGGGTTCACTCACCAGGTTGTCCAGCATCCTCATGAGGGACTCGAGCTCGGCCTCGCCCACTTTCCACTTGACCTCATTGTCCATCACCAAACCGGCAGCGGCCACTCCCTGGGTCAGGGGTTTAAACTTGTTTCTGTCCAGGAGCACCAGGTTGTCCACGCCGCCCGAACTCCCCAAAGCATGCACCTAAACAAAAGAAATTATTCTCATATACACAATCTTTTTCTTTTGGAGTTACAAGCCAACTTATTATTCTGTGCAAAAGTTACCGACGGTTTTCCTTCATGCATTAATTAGAATTCTGCAACGTCAAAACTTAGGGAACATTATATTTTCTCTTCTACGATACGGTGGGATTGTAATTATGCGTCAGCTGGGCTGTCAATATGTGTCAGAAACAATAGAAAAACAAATACAGTCCAGACACAGCGGGATGATGAAAAAACAACGCAACTGCCTCCCCGATACAAAGCAACAGGAGTTTCTCAGAAACACCGCAGGGTTCCACCTGGCTCTGACTGAACAGTGCTCTCTCGCACATATTTGACTTTGCTTTGTTCAAACATTCTGTATGTTAGACATCAGCTTTGCTTTCCATCTCAAGCACTGCGGTAATACTTTGCTATTTGAAACCGAGTCTGACTCCTTCGTAGAAGAAAATGAAAATGATTGTTGCAGGTGAAATGTGAAAAAAGTGATTTATACGCATGTAGTTAGCTTATGATTGTGGAAAAGTGCATCAAGGCCAAGTTCTGAAATTGCTCTGACTTGAATATTGCGATTACACGTCATTACCAGGAAGAGGTAGTATCAAGAATAGAAATCAAGCTTTTTTTATACCTGGATTTCACACGCTTGCTGTGAGTGGTACACGTAGTGAAAAGCCTCTTCTACTGTTTCTCCCAAAGCGAGCAGCCCATGGTTCCTCAGGATCATCACCTAAAAAACACAGCACACACTTGAGCTGCCTCATGGCCCTCCATAATCACCATGAAACACGAAACAAATCCAGCTAAAACATTAGCATATCCAGATATGGTGAAAGTTATCTGGATACCGCCCAGCAGTATCCAAATATGCTAATTAGAGCTGTCAATCGGATTGTCCATAGTTAATTGCAAATTAATCACACCTTTTATATCTGTTCAAAATGTACCTTAAAGGGAGATTTGTTAAGTATCTAATGCTCTTATTATAGAAACCCATTTTCATTCACATATCTTGAGGTCAGAGGTCAAGGGACCCCTTTGAAAATGGCCATGCCAGTTTTTCCCTCACCAAAATTCAGCGTAAGTTTGGAATGCTATTCAGCATTCAAGCAATCTGAGCACGTTACAACCTCCGGAAGATCGAATAGCCGCCGGGCCTGATGGTTGCAATTTGTGTTAATGCGTTAAAGAAATTAGTGACGATAAAACAAATTTGCCTTGACATGTTTTCATCGTGTTAACTTTGACAGCCCTAATGATAATGTACATTAATTACATTAATCAATGTGTGCATTATTAAGCAAATATTCAACAATATATCAACACACATGACACCTGTAGTCAAATAATAATTAACACAATCAACTAAGCAGTCTCCCGAAGCTGAAAATATGAGCATCAAGAGCTGAATAGATGCTGTCGACGTTTCTAATATTCTGTCCCCGTCATGTATGCAAATGACTAATATGCTTATTTGCTTTCTGGTGGAGCGTTAGATGAGAAGATAGATGCCACACCCATATCTGTCCATTAAATATAAGCCTGAGGCCAGCATCTGGTTAGCTTAGCACAAAGACTTGTAGCTATCAGTACCTCTGAAGCTCACTAATTCAATTTATATCTTGTTTATTTAACACTAGGACCGCTGTAGCCGACGCCATTTAACGCTGGGGTTCCAAAATTTGAATCATGCCTTCATTGTGTATATGTTTTCCTCCTGCCCTGACATTTCCTAAATGCCTATTCTGCACATGCCTGTATTGTCATGGTGATAGAATAACATTTAGAAAACCAAATAGATGTTTTTTTTTTTTCATGACAAAAGCCCCCTTTAGTCAGGTAGGAGTATCGCTGAATAACGCTGGTACTCTCCTCGAATTGATGCATTTGCATAATGGTCGTATAAGCGCATTGAGACAATGAATTAGACTAATGCACGCCAATAGTCACTCGGTTTCACTTGCACTTATAATCACACACAAGGTATGTAGGCCCACGGTATTCATATATCATGTCATATGTGTGAAATATAAGAAATGAAAATTAAAATAATCACACTTTTTTGTCTAACTATAAAAGTTGTGCGCCTTGTATGCACTATACGTATAAGTAATTAAGGCTTTACCGAATAGTCTGATGCTTCATTCATAATGTTGACATTTGAATTATTATTATCAATAACTTACAGAAACATTGCGTGCAACCACCTTCTCGCTCTCTCTCACACATTGTAATTGTCTCAGTATTCAGTTCAAAAGTCAAAATGTATTGAAAAAAAAAAAAATAGATGTAATCATTTCCAAAACTCACATTTTTACCTAATTAAATATTCTGCTTCAATGCATATTTGTTGGCTTTTAGCCTTTCAAAAACAACGATTTGTTCCATATGCTACTGTACTTTTGCTTCGCCATGGACTATTATTACTGCATCGGGTGGCAGCATGAAAATATTTTTTCTAAAAATAGATATCATATGAAAATAGCACATTTTACACTGCTAAGAGTATACCATCATATGCAGGATCTAACTGTTAGATAAGCTATGTGGCTGTGTATGGTGTGTGTGGGGGCTGCGTATGGACTGATGTCATTGCTTGCGCTATGGAAACACAGCTGCACAGCCGGAGTCGTCGCAATGCGCTAAAGAGATGGGAGACTGATGAGGCGTTACTGGCCCATCAAAAGGATACAGATGCATTTGGGTTTTAGAGAAAATAGTACCCCCTATAGAGCATAGTGGTCTTTAGTGTTAATTTGTACAAAAAGTGTAGTTTGTAGTTTCACCGGGGGGTTATGTAGCGGACTATTGGTTGGCGGGGAGCGGTGACTTCCTGGAGTGTTCGCTCACTGGTTACCTGGCAACCTCTGGTTACCTGGCAACCTCTTAACACCTTAAAAAAAACTTTAGAATATTATATATTAATATAATAATAATTTTTAACCTCACGGTGAGGACAAACCCCAGGCAGTTATTTTTTTTTTGTTTACCTTTGGACAGCGCTAGGCTAGCTGCATCCCCCTACTCCCAGTCTTTATGCTAAGCTAATCATCTCCTGACGTTAGCATCATATTTAGCAGACAGATATTGAGAGTAGTATCAATCTTCTCATCTAACTTTCAGCAGTTAGAGCAAATAAGCGTATTTCCCCCAAATGTTAAACTATTCCATTAAATATTCTGTTCCCTTCATGTACGTAACTGGTAAAGTAATTGAAGAAAAATCTCTATTTTAGACTGAATGATTCTGGTTGAAGTTAGTTAATAAAAGAAATTCAATTTTTAGTAACATTGCATTTGTGTGACATCCTTCAGTTCCCTATTTTTATATTGTGTATTCATTCATTTCTATTCACTAACCAACACGTAGGACTAACCTCATATACATAATAATAATATAATAACTCATGAGTAGCTGAAAGGCTGCTCTATCCCATGAGAAAGGGAGCCTGTCACTAATGGAGTCCCTTGGTTTGACAGTACCTTGGCAGTAGGGCCCAGAGCTTTCTGAAACTCCACCTTCTCCTCTTTATTATCCAGGCTGCCATGGTAACCGAAGCAGCTCACGTCTCCCAGAAGCAAAGCCTCCTGGGAAATGGGCAGGATTCCACATTTCATCGAGGACACCTGTTAACATGGGATAAAAGCAAGTATGACTGTGACGCACCAACATATAAATAGAAGCGCTTTTTTTTCTTTCTTTTTTTGCTATCAGGCACAAATAAAACTTTACACAGCGATGATCATCATGTGGCTGTGCATTTTACAGCCCAGCTTCAAAGGAAATGGTAAAAGCGTGTTACAGGGTGTCTGCATCTAAAATAAGTAGCAGAGGGCTGCTTTTAATTCAGCCTATTTCCTGTGGTGCAAAAAAATATGCATTTAGCAGCAGCTTTCATACTTTGATTAAGATAGCGCTCATTTAATATCGGCCTGGAGCGTACTTACAGCAGCTGTGGCGGGGGTATGTATGTGGATGATGCATCTCACGTCAGGGCGCATGGAGTAAATGGCGGCGTGAGGAGCAAAACCAAAGTGGTCGATACCCAGATCAGTAGAACCCTGGTCCACCACCTCACCGATGATGTTTACTTTCAACTGCACACAGCAGAAAAAAAAAGAGAATTTCAGAACATGACAGAATACCAATTTTAAATCCTAAACCTGTAAGTAATTACATACAGTATGACTGAACCATTAAAAAGGTACCCTGCGGAGCTTTCTTGTAAACAAACAAAGCTATGTTTACATTACATAATTTCTCACAAAAACACATGTTTATCCTTGAGGCCTACAAAGTGTTGAATGCATTTATTTCCTCGTAAAACATTTGCAAAGTCGTTTTTTTTATATGTATATTTTGGAACCTGCATCGTTAACATCCATGTTTATTAGCTAACTAGCTTCTTCCCCCCGCCTTTTTGCTGGAGCATTAACTATGTGTATGTGTATGGCCTCATCCGTGTGCTTGTGTGTGTGTGCATGCATGCAGCTCACTATACTGATGGGAATAGATCCTAGCTGGGATTTGTATGTCATGCACCCCTCGTGGGCCTGCATGACATACAAATAGACACGTAAAAAGATTGCTCCATAGCGCTACCAGTAGTCAGATGAGTACCTCATCATGTACCTTCTACACTCATGACACTGCAATAGCATCTATGTTGATTTAATTTTCTTAATAAACAAACACTAGCCCCTTTCACACAGCCTGTTCAAGACGGGACTGTTTCATTGTTATTCCCCCTTGCGGTTCTGTATTAAAAGGTACAGAGACAGAATCGGGTTTGTTCCGCCGCTGAGCCACACGCACTTCACACACGGGTTTTTGACTAGACGCTGACACTGTTGTGTTTAACGTCACGCCCCCTTTTTCTCCCGTGATGCCGGTGTGCTATCTAAAATCACACACTGGGGTAGTTTTATGCCGCCGTTTGTTTGGTTCAGTGTGAAAAAAGCAAAGCCGGCGTAATGACGGATCTTCTTTACAACAGTAAAAACATATTTACTATATTTAATATATTTATTCATCCTATATTTTATCAACAATCATCAAAACGTAAATTAATTTTAAACATCCTAACATTAAAAAAATATATGTATCACCGTTTATTTCATTGTAAATTACCTTGATTCAATTAAAAATGATTGATCTAATCAGATTATATACAAGTATCTGTCCTACAGTTGATGCAAGCACTGTATTGCTGTGCTTGTGTTTAATAAAGTAAAGTAAGGAGTCCAATTGGGTTCTGAGCACATGGGAATGAATATGTCCTTCAATACAAAGCTTTTCATCTTTGGTAGGACACAGTAGTTATTTTTATTTGGAGACAAATGATGACTCACACCAGAAAAAAATAAAAGTTAACAGCTATTATTATGTGTGTTGAATAATAAACTGTATTCAAGAGAGACTAATTGTTTTATGTAGCTTATACTGTTAGATAAATCTAGAAATCTGTAGGAACTCTGGCAGAAATAAGAGTGGCAGACATAATGTATGTTCAAAACACACATCCGGTATTACCACCAGAGGTACTGTAACATTCCCATTAGAATAAAAACACAACAAAAATTCTTACTGCACTTATACAACCTATTCCTTACTTAAAAAATGTAGGATCTTCACTCAGTGGACTATCAATGGCATTAATTGTGATTCCGCCAAAAATATTTTGCTCAGTGCATGTTTATGTGCATGACAAAGCAGTCAACACTCATGATTGGAAAATGACATCAAACAAACAGCTCATTGTGCTCACCAAATTAGCTGCTGTCACCTCAGGGAAAGACAGACCTCGTGGACTAACAAGAATATGGTCTTGCTCTTTACTGACACGAATCTGAAACAAAATAAACATTATTAAAATCCGAAACTTATCTAGGTTACAGTGAAATGAATAACATAATGTTACTACAGTGTATAGTCAGTGTTTGTAAGCTCGTACAGGAGAATCTAAGAGTGAGATATATAGGTATTTCTGACCCTTATGATACCTCTGCAGGAGTATTTCCCCCATAAATTCATTTTTGTCAGGGTCAAAAAAGCACTAACGCCACAGGAGACCAAATCTCTACTCTTAAAAAAAAAGTTCTTCAAGCTGGGTTAACAGCTACTCAGAGCAGGGAGAACCATTTCACAGATTCAAGGGTAGAGGAAACTCTGAACCACAAAGGAAAGCCCTCTTCACTCTGAAAAACTCAAAAATCGGTGTGTGGGTTGATAAATCTGACTTTCTAGGCTTTTGTCTTTGGGGAAAATCTGAGCTTTACATCTTGACATCGCAGGTGTTCATCACATATTTCAGCTTGAATTCTTGCTGTTGGGGAGCTGTACATATTCACAAATCTGACTTTTCCAAACCATAAATAATATATGGGCTCTGAAAATAAAGAGTTATTTCCCTTTAAGCCTCCCAGTAGCCAGAAAACATGAGGCACACATACAAGATACACAAACCTTGAGCGGCATACATAAGCAGAATGTGCGCCGGAGCGGCAAGACGTTGTGAGTGGAGTTGTACTCACAGTAATGTAGGAGCTTGTAAAACGAGCCCAGCTGAAGAGGTCAACAAGCCTGTAGAGACTGGCCAGCCTGCAGCGACTCTGTTTCTCCCCTTTGGCAAAGGAGGGAGACTCGATGCCGTACAAGTCATTGACTGGAGTCACCATACCAACGCCTGCCACAAAACAAAACATCATCAGTGACTTGGGATGCACCGACAACATTAAATTAGCCTTTTTTGGTAACATTTTATAATAACCGTCATTTATAAATGGTAAGATGATAGTTAATTAAACATAGTCAATAGTTATTTTACTGTTAACAAACAGTGAAATGATAATGTTTACTAATTATTAGTAATCCTATAATTAATGTTATTTTTACGGTTTATTGTTGCACATATTATAACATTTTATATACTATATAATAGGGCTGTCAAAGATAACGCGATAATAAAGTGTTAACGCAAATCCGTTTTAACGCCATTCATTTCTTTAACGTATTAGCGCAACTTTCAGTTTTTAGGTTGTAGGTTTAAAGCTAAAGTGAAGATACTGGTCATCATATGATACTAGAAAAACCTAAGGAATCCATTGGTACCAAACGTCATACTAGCTTGTCGCGAAGGAGGCTAAATAACATTCCAAAGTCAAGCTAAATTTTGGCGAGGAAAAACTGGCATGGCCATTTTCAAAGGGGTCCCTTGACCTCTGACCTCAAGATATGTGAATGAAAATGGGTTCTATGGGTACCCACGAGTCTCCCCTTTACAGACATGACTCATCACTTTATGATAATCACATGCTGTTTTGGACAAGTCATAGTCAAGTCAGCACACTGACACACTGACAGCTGTTGTTGCCTGTTAGGCTGCAGTTTGCCATGTTATGATTTGAGCATATTTTTTATGCTAAATGCAGTTTTGTGTTGTTAATTGATTTCCAATAATAAATATATATATATATATATATATATATATATATATATACACATTTACATAAAGCAAGCTTAGTTGCCCACTCCCATGTTGATAAGAGTATTAAATACTTGAAAAATCTCCTTTTAAGATACATTTTGAGATACAATTTTTTTGCATTTAATCAAATTAACAAACAATTTCTTAAAAGTTTACAAATCATTTGGTAATTATTAACAAATACTTAATACAGTATATAAAATGTTATAATGTTTGCAACAATAAACTGATAAATCCTTTACTAATGTAATTGTTTTTGTTTGTTATCAGCTATGATACAATTTATAATCTATAAACTAATACTATCATATTGAACAAACTAATTATAAAATAACAGAAATTACAGCATTACTAATAATTAGTAAGCATGATTAATTATCATTCCATTGTTTATTAACAGTAAAATAACTAAGTTGAATTAACTATAAATTTACCATTTATAAAAGGTGGTTATTATAAAGTGTTACCATATTTCTTTTCAAACAACAAAAACAAGGATGTTTACATGGATTGCTTCCACAGTACATAAAGTTACTGGGAGTCTCTACAGCTGAAGCTTAAAAAAGGTCTTTCACAGAACTCCCAATGAGAAACTGAAGGGTATTTTGGGGCTGTAACACCATATAAGGGTACTTAATGATACAGGACCCTATCTTTTACAGCCACTTTTGCTTTTTAAAAGAGCAGCTCTTCCTCTGCAACTTCCTAGCTGTTTCCCACAGTGACATTTTCAGGGTCTCAGTGCTCCATGACCTCGACAAAAACACAAGGCAAAGAGGTTAAGCTGACATAATCAGCATTGAAAACCGCTGTTAGTCATTACCAAAACTGGTCATGAGGGCTACTTAATAGAAACACTGACAATGAAGAGTCAACATCTTTCTGCTGTTTCAGGGTTGTTGTTCAGTGTCACAGGAGTCTGACAATTCAGCCTCTGACAATGAAGATATTCAGCTTGCGTAATGCACATAGAGCGAACACACTGAATGACAATCAGGCCCGAAGGGAGATAGATGGAGACATTCACACACAAACACTGCTACTCACTGATGGGCGAAGTCAGGGGGCCAGCCCCTCCCAAGGTGCTGGCCATGACCAGGTCAGCAATCTGTCTCAGAGCCAGGAGACCTGTAGGGGTGTTGCCCTTCGTCATCTGGTCCTGAATCAATCCTTCCAACTCATCCTTAAACACCTGCAGACAAAAACGAAAGAGTTTTTCGTAAAGCTCAATTAACCCAGCAACACTATATACGCAACCTAACCTCAACCTCATTCAGGAGCACAGCGTGCTTATTACGTCTGGGCACAAATCACCAAAGACCACTAGAAACCTCTTTGTATGTCTGTGAAAAGGGCTTGACTAGAAGCAGGGGGGATCACATTAAAGCTCACAATCAATTTTTGCCTCCAAGAGTAGCCTGTGAGTCTTGAAACAGCACTTTTTTTTTTTTTTTTTTCCTCCTGTGTGCCACGGCTAAGCTCCAGCATTCTGCTTCATCCGACCATGGTTCCCATGGTGATGAGATGAGCTCCACTTGTTGGGCCTGTTATGCAATCGCAGATGAGTGTGGGCTCTTATTTCTTATTTCCATGCACTTCATTGCCATGTGTTTATTGCTCCTCCTCGTACTTCATCGAAACAGACTGCACTGCTCTGTTTCTGAGATAATGTCTGCTGCTGTATGTGGGTGCAGAATGAAAGGAAAATGCTACATTTAGGGCTACAACCACAGAATGTTTTCATTATCGGTTAATGGTTTAAAGCTATAAATCCATTTAAACTGCATGCTTTGGCCAAAACCCAAATATCTTGCAGTTTAAATTTGTGCAAGACAGAGACAGCCAGCCAATACTCATATCTGAGAGGCCTAAACCAGAGAACATTTGGCTTTTAGCTTGAAAAATGTCAAAGTTTTAATCGATTATCAAAATTGTAGCCGCTAATTCGCTGTCAGTCGACTAATCTTTTAATCGACTGGCGGTTTCAGCTCTAGCTTATAATACAGATACAGATATTGTGTATAATATACAACCCCACTTCAAAATACTATCGCTTTAAAGGGATAGTTAAGGTGTTTTGAAGTGTTGTTGCATGAGGTACTTATCCATAGTAGGTGTATTACTTACAGTAGGTGACGGTCGGCATGCCCTCAGCATTGAGAGACACAAGAGCACCGGAGCAAAGCAATGTACTGCTGTGGATGGGCACGGCAGAAAAACTTATTTTAGCCACCTAAAAGAAAGGCTCACCTAAAAAAATGTATATTTGTTTAAGTGTATGATATATTTAGAATATTTTCTGATGGCGAACTGAACTGAAGGTAAAACATATCTATACTGTTTTTTGTCATCTGAGCCTGCTGGCTTTGGAGAGAGCATAGATACATTTCACTTTTAGTTCAGTTCCCCATCGGAAAGGAGAAGGAAAGGGCCATCTGACGGCAAGATAAAGCGGTGAAAATATTCTAAACATAGCGTACACTTAAACAGATATCGATATATTTTTTATTTTTTTTAGGTGAGCCTTTCTTTTAGGTGTTTTTTTAAAGTTTTTTTCTGCTGTCCCCGTCCACAGCACTGTATTGCTTTGCTCCAGTGCCGGTGCTCCTGTCTGTTTCTCCAAGCTGGAGGCGTGCCGACCGTCACCTACTGTAAGTAATACACCTACTACGGATAAGTAACTCATACAACCCCTACTTCAAAACACCCAAACTATCCCTTTAAGTATGTAAGAACTTCCTTAGAATATGCATCCTCTTCTACCATTAAAAATAATTGGTTCGTACACATAATCTGTAATAACACTGGTACAACACCAAAGACATGATATGTCAATAGTTAAACACACATACAGATGGAAGTGTACCTGTGGCAGTATTTCATTACAACTGAAGCGTGAACTCAAGCTAAACCCATATCTAAGCACAGCAGGCTGCACGAAATGACCTTCACATAAACAAGATAAATAACAGTGCATTTCAGTCAGTCTTGAGCGAAGATCAGTATGCCTCTCCGGCTTTAAAAGCACTGCTGTTATTACTCATCCACGCTGAAAGCTTGTGTGTGGGAGGACCTGCAGGCTACATACTGGACTCTGCAAGATCTGGGTGACCCTCTTCTTCTGCTCCATCATGTTGAAGTCCTGCCTCAGGTCCGGAGACATGTTCCTGCCGCGGAGGTACTCCGGATCAGTCTCGTCCACGCGGTCAAAGTAGCTCTCCTTGGGGTCGTTGCCGGACAGGGACAGGGTGAGAGACCCCGCCGTCTGCCTCACCTCCACCAGACTCATGTCTTCTTCGCTGTGCGGGCCTCCTCCTCCTCCTCCTACTCTTCCACTGAGATCTGTAAAAAGAGAGGATGAAATCATCACTTCGCATTCAGGCTGTCAAGGCAACGGGTGTTGTTTTAACAGAAAAAGATACTGTATGGGTGCTGGCAGTGACTCATGTAATTACAGGGATGGAGACACAAGCGAGGAGGACATTGTTATATGATTGATGCTGCGTTTTGTGAAGCTGTTGATGTGCAAAAAGGATGAGTTAGTCATTAAACATAATGCAAGCATTTATTCATTTTTTTTTTTTACATAAGTACAGCTCAATAACACAGCAATGAATGTGGACATCTCACAGACCCAACAACTCTCATTCATACCGGCTCTATTTTTTGTGGGTTTTTTTAGCTGAAAAGTTCACAGTCTCTTTTCTTCTCTGCAGAGATGAAAGCAAAAAGACTCCCCACTGCTTAAAGCATTGTCACCAGTAAACAAAAGGTATAGGCCTCAGTAAATTAGCAAGTTTGAATAGCAGTTAGCACCTTTACAGTGCTGCAGTGGTACCTGGATGTGTGGGGGTGGAGGTGGAGGTGGAGGGATACAGGATTGTGCCTACAGGAACTACATTACATCAGGCCTGCTGCAAATGTAAAGTAGTATCACTACACCAAACAAAACCAATTGTTAACTTTTACCGCTGGTTCTGCTGCAGCCTGTTATATATCCACAGCTGCGTATATGGCGTCAAAATAACAACTTTAGACAGTTTAAAGTAGGAAAAGTAGGACATATTAGCCGAAAGTACATTTTGAAAGAAAAAACAAAGCGAACTCAAACCCACGAGGAGAAAACTGTGAACTGTAAGTTGACAATTACCTGAAACAAAAGTGCTGCTCAGTGAATTAAACTGACTCCAGACGATGTTTCTTCTCTCCGACTCCACAAATGTGCGTAAAAGCAGACGAATGTATCATTCCCTGTTCGGATACATTGTGTGGTGAAACAAGTTGGTGCTGCTACAGTATTAATCCAGACGGAGCAGACTGCCGCCTGCTGCGGGTGAGTATAGTGAGAGATGAAGAAGAAGAAGAGTGGCTGCATGGAGGAAGGAGGATGTGGGTGTGTTTGTGTGGGAAAAAGGAAAAGTGACCATGTGACTTCACTTATCCACCCACCAGCGGGCCTTATGTTATGTATGCAGCGGGACAAAGGAATGGCCACTCAGGATCAGCTCAGCTCTTCTTTTTACAACCAACACTGTCGCTTATTATTCCTACACTACACGGGGCTGGCTTGTACTTTTGCGACCATATTTCACTTGTTTTATCTCATGTGGTATTATCTCCCCCTGATATTCCTCCAGGAACTTGTTATACATTGCTACAGTTTGAAGCAAGAGTTTGGGATTTTTTTTTGATTAGTCTTCATCTCTCTGTGTCTGGGTGTCTGTGTCTCTCTGATTCATTAACTCCTACCACTTCATTTCATAAATAACTGAGGCTCCTGTGTTTGCCACAGCCCCTCTCAGTAGAGGGGATTCATCAAAGCTTATATGGCCCAGCCATAACAAAACAGAGCACTTCAAAGTCAGAACAAGTGCTTCCCTCAAAAAATGAGCGCCTGCCTCCACCAGACAAAAAAGTTTCCCCAAAATATAGGATGTTTGCCCTCGAAAAGCAATGAGACACAGATGTTCTCTCTAGAAAGGAAAGACTATACTATTTCTGATTCTTTTATTCATATATTCTGATCACTTTCATATACCAAATCCATTAAGAGGGCGATTAAAATATTTAATTGTTATTAATCACATGATTATCCAAAGTTAATCGTGATAAATCGCAAATTAACCGCATAAACAATGAAATGATAATGTTAACTAATTATTAGTAATGCTATAATTTATGCTATTTTCAAGGGACTGTTTGTAAGAATCAGAAATGCTTGTTAACAGCGACACCTGTGGCCGTTAAGTCAATGAAAGTCAGCGTCGGGCTCACGCTTGTGCTCGCTCTACATAGACATGAACGAGCATCGCTCAAAACAGTGAGGCGACACACGTCAGCTAAAACCACAATATCACTCTATATTTCACCTGCTTGGCAGTAATGTTAGCTGACCAGACGAAGGTCTCTCCATGAATCAATGCTGATCCTAGTGTTGGCTTTTCCTGCTTCAGCCTCCCGACCGTGGCCGGAGGAAACAGGGAAGACACCGGCACCTGGTCGGAGACGATAACATTACTCGCTGCGGAGCCCTGTCACTTCACAAGACACGGGAAACCTCTGTTGGTCTGGAGGAGCTGCAGCATTTATTTCTGCACAAACGTCCACTGAACATTCACTAGATATTCTCAGAGCTAAACTAACTCTTATGTTCTCTTCTAACGTTCAGTTAGAAATGGAGTCTGCTAACGCCGACAAACGACCAGCCACCACCACAACTCCGACTCCAACACAAACTCCACGGAAGCT
The DNA here is from genome assembly GCA_916701665.1 of Sebastiscus tertius. Taxonomy (NCBI): domain Eukaryota; kingdom Metazoa; phylum Chordata; class Actinopteri; order Perciformes; family Sebastidae; genus Sebastiscus; species Sebastiscus tertius. The sequence goes on along the minus strand of CAKAOH010039462.1, from coordinate 108,604 downwards.
AAAAAAACAAAGTTATATCTAGTGAAGCCCGTCTTGCAAAACAGGAATGTAAACGACATCGGCCGGGCCTCCGATTGGTTTTGGGTATCAAAAGGGACCAAGAGCTAGCAAAATTCCTATTAGACAGGTAAGCTAACATTACTGCCAAGCATGGGAAATATATAGTGATATCGTGGTTTTAGCTGTCAATCACATTAAGTCTTGTGTGTGTTGCCTCACTGTTTTAACCGATGCTTGCTCGCGCCTATGTAGTGCGAGCACAATCGAGAGCAGCAGGACGCTGACTGTTGTTGACTTAACGGCCACAGGTTTGAACTATTAACAAGCAATTTTGCAATTCTTACATATAGCCCCTTTAATGCATATGATTTAAATTATTTTAGTGTGTGCATCACACTGAACTACTACTAACAGATATACAGTACATTTTTCCACTTCTTGGTCACTTTTAACAGTATCACTAAATGTGCTGGCTTTGCTGTCTTAGCAGTCATATAGCACATAAGGTCATCTAATGATAACATAGCGATAATAACACCAGCTTATGGAGCCTCATGCTAGGTCGTTTCAGAAAACACTTGCACGCTGCTTGTCTTCAAGCGAATTAAATTGGCTCTGTTACTGTAAAAAATAAGATCAAGATTAAAGCAAGAATGCGAAGCTGTGCAGATTTATCTCGCTATAAAAGAGCCTCCTTTCTTCTTCGCCACCTCTCAACTCTTTTTCTGCCGTGCTGGCCGGTCTCTCTGGAGAGCATTGTAGCGATATTCAAATGCACTCCATATTAAGTGAAGGCAACTCTGGAATCTCTAATCTTCTCAGCGTCCTGCTCCCGCCAGCCCACAGAGTTATTACCCCTTTAATCACGCACAATCAGACACACAAATATCTAGATTTTAGGAGTAAGAGAGAGAGAAGGATTGGATCACTGACTGACATAACAATGCCAGGAAACACTGGAGTCTGGGAGGCGGAGCAGATATGTGGACATATGGCTTGATCTAATGAAAAGCAGAACTTTCTCACTCCAGAGCTGTGTGAACCCTGAAACCCTGCCTCCCCGTTTCTGGCAGAGCTCCCACCGAAACCACATACAAGCTTAAATGTCTCCACACACACACACACACACGTACTAAACACACACGCAACATCCTCCCACCAGCCAGCCCCCGCATTCTTGCTGACTATTTGAACTTTTCAGCGAGGGCAGTCTATCTCGGAAGCATTGACCAAATGTCAGGTGTTATTAGTCGACGTTTCATTCATACAGATTAAGGCCGAGGATAATGATGTCCGCAGATAAAAGCGCACTTTTGTCTTGTCACAGACCGGCCACTCTGCTGGAAACAACCTCCACATGCAGACACACAAATGCTGCCTGGATCCACAGCAAAAAACCTGGGAGAGAAACATCAGTATAACGAGCAGTACCATGTTGTGGTTGAACTTTGGTTGAGCTTAAGAAAGTAGTCCGTCGCTGTGGCAGGCAGAGCATGTTGTACTGAAATACGCAGGGAAGCATGAAGCCACCTTTTGACCAGCAGACTCTCTCTCTCTCATAGTTTCAGCCTCATCTCTGCTGCTCATGGGTGTGAGGTGAGGTTTATGAGGCTGGTGCTTTATCTGGTTCCTGTGAAGCTGAGGGATCTTACATGATATAGCCTACAGACTGTTCAGTAAGGGTATATAGGGAGACTGCAGAGGAGGCCGCTGATAGCTCACGATAAGGTCTGCACTCTTGTCAACATTACAAATTGGTAGAGTAACATATTAATAATGTATGGGAGTGCATGCGATGTAAATGGTAAATAAGTAGAACGGTAATTAAGCAGTAGGGGTGGGGTAAAATCGATGCAGCATAGTATCGCGATATTTTGTGTGGCAATATTGTACCAATACACAGACGTCAAGTATCGACCTTTTATTATATAAACTACTAACCTCTTAACAATCTGAAGGCACGCCGACAGGACCGGCCACTATGAGGCTGTAGCGGGCTCTGTATTAAAGTTATCACATGAAACTAGAAAACCTAAGGAATCGATTGCAACCATGTCATGTTAGCTTGTTGGGAAGAAGGCTAAATAATGCTCCAAAGTTACGCTAAATTTTGGCAAGAAAAAACTGGTATGACCATTTTCAAAGGGATTCTTTGACCTCTCACCTCAAGATATGTGATTGAAAACTCTGAGATGTACTCAGTGAAATCTGTATCTTATTAGATAAAACAGATGTTCACAAACTATGTAATTTGCAGTTGAAAAAAGGTCAGAAATGGCAATATATTGCAATATATCAGGTCGCATATCGCAAAATGTTTAAAATAGCCATAAGATCGTATCGTTCCTACACTTCCCATAATGCAACTCAATAGTGTGTTTCATTAGACCCTCCTTGCCTGGTAACGATGCATGTCTTTCAAAGTCCTGCTCCCTAATTTGAAACTCAGATTCAGTAAACTGTTATACATTTGTTTTCTCCAAGCCCAGCTGAGACTGACATCATCGGGGTCATTTTTCTCAAATTTGACAAAAGCTCCTTCAGAGCCACAGAAGACATTCTACAACTGTATTCACAGGTTGGGTAAAGTAGTACTCCTTGTGACAAACAGACTGATCTTTGTGTGTTAAATTGGTGAAGTCTCCCTTTAAGTGTTTTGTTACCAGCAGCAACAGCGACGCTGGTATTGTTTTCACCTTGTGAGTCAGTGTGTGAGTCATCATGGCAATACGTGGTCCTGGAGACACCTACTGTAGTGGGAAATACCACAGAGGTGGATTTGAGTACTTTGCCAGGTGTTTATGTCCGTCTGTCTGTGGACTGTTTTCCCCTTTCATGCGCATCTTCATTATACATTGTTTGAGGGAACGTTAGACACAACCATCACTAATGCTAACGTAGCTCCTCAGTGATTGAAGCTGGATTTTTCTCATTTTGTCAGTCTAACTGATGACAGCACGTTATTTAAGGTTTTAAGGGCTGTTGGTTGTTGTTGATCGGTGTTTCTAAATATGCCGAATTTTAATTTTATTGGTTATTGTTGTACAGCGATTAAGCAAAGACAGCTAATATGTGTTAACGTCAGTTGTCACTGGTTGCCATGATATATATTCAAGTATTCTGCAGCCTGATGGAGACACCAGAGTCAGTGCAGCCAGGCATGACCTCCTTTAATCGCTGAGCACTTGAGATTGGTACCGGAGTGAAGCCGGGCGCTTACCATCAAACTCAGCCATTTATCAGCTTTTTCCACACTAACTGGCAACTTGATCGCTGCCAACACAGAGATACCACGTGATACCAACGTAGTTATACTATTGGCTCACAAGTTAGCAGTGGGAACCAAACATATCTTCTAACAGATAAAAACAAAACATTCATTTTGTACCCGCCAAAATATTTAAAATGATTAATTCACACTTCTAATAATCTTTTTTAGGAAAAGCAGTACTTTTATTCAGCACCTTTGTAAATGCTCCGTGGAGGTATTATTTAAAAGAAATCATTCATCTACATAAAAAATGTTATCTGTTAAACCTTTAATCTACCAGTTCATCTGTGATCATTGTTAGGTCAGCACAGGAAATATTGCTAGCTCGATGCAAAACGCAAACAGCATTCATTAATTTTCATGCCTCATTTTTTTCCCCACGATTCTTTGATAGCTCTGGACTGTTTTATTCTCAGGTCATTAATAATAATTTCAACACTGATGATTTGTATTAATACTGGACCACATCAAAGCAGACTTTAGATGACAGTGTTTGGCTCATTGGATATTATTACAACGACTTAGTTAAATTAAACAGCCTCTCTTACAGCTGTAGAAATTCTGTGGAATGAAAAGAAACAGTTTGTCTCTTTCTCTGGAAGCTGCAGTCTCGTCTTCAAGCTGACGAACGATGGTCTAAATTCAGCCTGTACTCTCGGGTACCGCAGATGTCACCAAAGTACTGCAGGACAAGAATAATACATGTCAGAGCCTGCTTTCAGAGAATCTTTGTTATGGAAATGATGTATGAAAAGACTAAATCATCATCCAGGTTTATTGGGACCACTCAGAAAGTACATTCAGAGCAACAGACTTACATTTTTATCATGATTGATGTGGAGCGGGAGAAAAAAGAAGACAACTTTGTCTCAGGCCCTGTTCCCAGCACGGTTGCCACGGTAACCAATGCTTATGTTGTCTCTTGTCTGAGGCTGAATTAGGCGAAGAGTGAATAGCTGCCAGATAACGTCCACTTTTACAGACAAGAGGCTGTTCTCTGCAAAATGCATGAAAAAAAAAAAGAAAAGGAACTCTAGCAGTTCATAGAAATACAATGAGGAGAAGCAAATATAACACAAGTTTATTCTGCCTCCTTGACTGATTGTTCCTCCTCGTAATTAGAGCACGAGGGAAGGGGTCATTGTATTCCCTCATTAACCAAAGCCATTCTCTATTGATTTCCTAGAAGATTGAAATCACAACTGTTTCCCTTCCGACTACAGACATATTTGACATATTGGTCATTTTAGAGTCTTGCCAGCCGCCTCCCTGATAACCATTTCTGGTGATTATACTTCGGTCACTGCAGGGCACCTTCTTTATCAACTCAACCTGACCCCTGACCCCGAGTGCAAGCTAAATTACCGATCGTTTAGAGCCATGTGGCAGCACAGTTATCTGGGAAGCTTAAGATTTGTTTCCAGATCCAAATATTTAAATATAATTTCACCAGTAGTCTTCCGCCCTCAAAAACCTGAATGTGATTGTGGAGCACAAAGAGTTGTAGACCACATTTTACATGCCTGTAATAGGAGAGAGCAGGGTCGGTTGGGACAGGAGCCTTTTTAGCCAGTTAGAAAGCAACTATGCCTATGCCATTCACCATGCTCATAGTCACAGTGGCGGTTCTAGGAATTTTTAACTGAGGTGGCCGACTCTTCAAGTAGTCTGTTAGTGAAGTGGAAAAAAAAATAAGTGGCAGTACTCTCTTATTCACATGTCGATTTATTCCCATTTATTCATTATTTCTTTTACCATGTTATACCATGTCAGTCATAATCAGTTTTTTTTTTATTGCTATTATTATTCTTGGGCTATGCATCTTCTATAACAGGCCTATAATACTCCAATTATATTTCAATAGGAACATTATAAGGTTGAGCTGGTGTGTTAAAGTTCTTTCCCGTGTTATTTGTAGCCTATAGTCGGGTATCATTCAGGTTTTAGGAGCAGTGTCCCAGTCAGAAGGATATTATGCAGCAGGATAAAGAGACACATTCTGAAAAGGTTTGGGGGTCCTCCCCTATTAAAATTTGAAGATTTTTTTTACTTAAAACTAAAATGACATAGTGTTGGACCATTATCATTACTAATTAAATTATTATTTGATTATTTACACATATCACAGCCTTTGTCTGAACGTGTCATTCTTTTGGAAATGTTTGCTCTAAAAGAGCAGATTCAGAAAACTTTTAGATAATGTTTCAATAATTACATTTGTTCAAAATAAAAAAAAGTTATGACGAACAGTTCACTAATTATTTCACAAAAAAGGACGTGGACATTGTATTGATAAATTACAGCACTCTTGTTTTTACCCAGTTATCTGTGCTATTCTCCAGTCACTCTGTCATGCAGACAATATAATTAAGTTGATATCATTTTGCTTAGATTGGTGTTTATGAAAGGCACTGTCTAACTTAATGGACATTTGGAGAAATGACTTATCAGAGCATTATGTAAACATCCATAATGTCAAACTCCTGGGAACGGTCTATTTCCAAAAAGCACAATCAAAAGTTGCAGAGAGGGCTATAGCTGCACGTCCTTGACTAAAAACAAGAGCCTCTCTGTGGTTTTCCAGGAATACTGTACATTAAAATACACATTTGCATTAAGGCAAACTTGCACACAAAGCTTTTGCATCAACCTTGCGGAGAAGGTTGAGAGAGAGAGAAGAGAACTTGTACCACAGAGGGTTTTTTTTTATATCTCTGCTACAAAACAATGCCATTGTTTTGATAACTTCACACAGAATATATCGCAACTTGCTAAAAATGGTCCTGCTACACTCCCACAGCAGGGTGGGTGGCAACAACAGAGCACACTTTGAACCTGAAACAATTTACATTGTTACAGTTGGATCGGTGCCGTCGCTGCTTTTGGGTGTAGAACCCGCACCGGCACACACACACATGCACGTAATCACACACACACACACACACACACACACATTGCAGTGGTGTGGAAAGAGACAGACTGTTTACCTAAGTGGAGGAGCTGGCTGTAGTCCCTGCTGTGGTTGTCTTTGGATGGCCTCCATGTTGGAGATCTAGTGTTTAGTGTGTGGTTCCCTTTAACTCAGAGCTGAGGTGGCGGTCTGGCTAACAGTTCCCTCATATGTGTCACATTGTAACGAACACTGGGAAAATTAAGTGTTCATTTTCAATTTAGCAAAGCTATAAAAGAAATTCCTGTGAACCACTAACATTTATACAAAAAAACTGACATTTAATACAAACTACAGAAATATCCAAATTAAGTGCGATAAAAGAACGCCTTTTATTATGAAATTCACTGAGCGACGAGTTGATGACATCATAAAACTTAATCTAACGTAAAATTAATAAAATGGAAACTGTGTAAAAATGCGAACAGGAACAATCCATTGCACGGGTGAGAGGGTTTGGGTCACGACCTGCCTTTTCAGTTTTATGGCTGTCTATAACTCACATCACCAGGCACACATATTATGAAATCCTGTTTCTGCCTGAGCTCCACATCTAAAGTCAACAAATGCTTGTTCATGTTTCAAGAGGGGATGACATTAATTGAAAGCAGCTGTTTGAAGCCTCTGCAGCTGGAGTTGACAGAGCAGCTGCAGACAGGCCGGTTTAGCAATGAAGATCTACAATGTTAGAGTTAGAAAATGCTGCAAAAAATAGACATAGTCAAGTCTTAAGGCAAAACAAAGTGTCACCATGTCTTAGAAATTGTTCCACAAAAACATGTATTATCATAAAGTATTCTTTATCTGCTATCAGCGCATTGAAAATAACCTCTTACTCTCCCAAAGCTTCAAAGCCCACAGATCACAAAATCACACCATGATAATGTAAATGCTTTAGCTCCAGCGAATGCCTTCTTCAATCAGTAAAATAGGTAAAATAAATACAACTTACAGCGTTGGTCGTTTTTACACTTATCCTGCAGGAGAATTCTTCAGGTTTTACTTCAAACTCCCACGGTTCCAGCAGTTGCTAGCTGTTTACATTATCACTTTGAAGGGGGTCATCTGGTTTTCCCAGAAGAGAGGCAACTGCTGCTTTGCCTCTGATCTCCTGAACTCCCCTCAGCTCCTCTGTGACGGCGGCTGCCTATTCTCACAGGAAAGCAAGGAAACTTGTCAGAGGAGGTTCTGGAGACCAAGCTTTTAGATGGGACTGGACTGGACTGAAAAAAATGGGAGGGACAAACTTCCACCCCCAACATAAAACTAGATATACTTTATCCTTCCTTGCTGTAATGCTGGCTCATTTCTCTAAATCACATGAATTAAAGCACTTAAAAAAATATTTTTTTTGATGATAATACTAAATATTTGATTAAGCAGGAATTACTCGAAAATCTGTATCTAACCATAAATGGAGGAAAACTGCAGCAATCTCCTGCCAGGCATATTTCCCTCTGCATATTGAGTGTGCTTCGTGTTTCTAAATTTCGCTGTCGAGGAGGACATTGCACACAGCGAATGCTTGCCCGCTATCACCTCCTCCCACATACTCTCTAACAGTGAGTGAGTGAGTAGGATGTGCTGCTCTCCCTCTTTACTGCACCTCGGTATATATGTGGGATGCATACCCACGATAGGTCGGTCTGGATGTATTTGGTCTTATCAAAAAAACAAGAGCACTTAAAAACCCATCAGGAAACACCAAGAGAGGGAAATATGTTAAATTCTTGTGTGGATTCCAGCTCGACAAGGCTCTGCTGTGATATCTACGATACGATATCTATAATATTTATGTTCTTGATAAACATAGATATTATCCATCTAATGGATATCCAGATGTTTTGGGAGAGAAACCAACAGGAAACAGCCCTCTGTTGATTTTATTTGAGTTGGCAGCAGCTGATGAGTTAAATTTAGACGTTTTCTCTTTTCCTCCCCACCACGCTGTTGTTGTTGTTGTCTTTGCACAGGCTGATAAAACATTCATTTCCTGAGCTTTCTGTAGCTACTGAACCACACCCACAGCCAAAGAGTGCACCCGGCGAGGTCAAAGGTCACAGTCAGATGAAGACAAGTTATTAAAATAAACATCCAAATGGCGAGGCTCAGACACTTCCTCCATACCACCATAACTTATTGCATTTTTGTTATACCAACCAACACACAGACACACACACCTACACACACACACACACACACTGAGACACTCAGAGAAAGTTTCTAAAATGATGCCATGTCTGGTGAAACTTGTCAAACAATATTCCTACACTACACTGCCATCTAGTGAGGACTCCGCAAACATAATGACAGTAAAAGATGTCACCACTCCTCCTGAGTCTCCTCCTGTCACAAACACTCTCGTGCTCTCCCTCTCATTTGGTTTTTGGACAGGCTGAACCAGCTATCTGGAAAATCGAGAAAATAAGAAGCTCAGGGCAGTGGAGGCGGGGAACGTCACTCTGTGGCTGGTTAGTAGCCCTGGGCTGTGAGGTTTCGTGCTTCAGATTTGGGTAAAACATACTTCAGTGTGTTTCTGTGAGGACTGCCAGTCAGACGCTCTGTGTTGCTGACATGCCGGGGAGAGTCAAACTGCAACTGCAAGTGTGTTCATTTTTAGTTTTAACTTATTTCAATCACTACATTTTGGGTGATTGACATACTTGAATCAGTTTAATGAGAAAACAAAACCAGAAATAATAATAATAACTTTATTTATATAGCACTTACAAAATGCTTTACAAAGGCATAGAAGGCAAGATTAATTAACAGATAGTAATAAATAAAAATAGAGCGTCAAAATGACAAGCGAGGTATGAATTACTAAAACACATTAACAAGTAGAGCAAAAGCAGAAGAATAACCAATTAAAAGAACACTGTGTGACAATTAGGGGGATCTTTTGGCAGAAATGGAATATAATACTAATAAGAAAGTTTTCTTTAGTGTATAATCACCTGAAAATAAGAATCGTTGTGTTTTTGTGACCTTAGAATGAGCCGTTTATATCTACATATGGTGCAGCTGTCATGTTTCCCCAGTAGCCCAGAACGGACAAACCAAACACTGGCTCTAGAGAGAGAAATTTGCGTTTTCACGTCAGCCATCTAGTCTAGTTAGATGCCAAGAGATTGTACACACTGCACTTTTAAGAGAAAGCAATTCTGAAAAAGTGCGTTTTTAAGAGAGATTTGAAAAACGAAACAGAGCTATAGCCTGCCTGATCACCTCCGGCAGGTCGTTCCAGACTCCAGGGGCTCAGACTCCAAACGCCGACCGTGCTTTAGAATTTAAAAATCCATTCTGAAACGTACAGGTAACCAGTGTAGAGATGATAAAAGAGACGCTATTTGGACTCTTCTGATGGATTTTGTGAGTAGTCTTGCTGCAGCGTTGTGAACTAGTTTGGAGAGGTTATATAGGGTGAGACAGGAGTACAGCAAGTTACAGCAGTCTAAGTGGGATGTAATGAAAGCGTGGATGACAGTTTTCTAGATTCTTAGCAGATAAAAAAGATAACATTTTCGAGATATTACGAAGTTGCAGAAAGCATGATTGAATGACTGACCTCAGCTGTTGGCCAACTTTAAGTTTGTTATCAAAGATAGCACCCAGATTTAGGATGCAGCAGGATGGTAGGGATGCACCGATCCAACTTTTTCAGTCCCAATACCGATATAGACACCTGGGCTTTGGATATCGTCCAATACTGACCGATCCAATACTATTGTTAATAATGAATTAATAAGCCGCATGCTTCACTGTGTGGAAGTGACTGGGAATCCACATTCCAGTTTATAATGTGCATAGTATACAAACATTAGTTTAGAGCCCGTTGCCATTCATATGATCCAAGAGCTGCCCAGCAACTATTTTTTCCCAAGACCTTAGCCAGCAATAAAGTTTAGATACTGGGTGGAAGTTATTCAAAACGGATGAAAAGTTTTTTGAGAAGAGGTTATTGACCAGATAAAAGTGAGGAATTAATAATGGCTAGGGCAAGGGTTGCAAGGTTGAGTTGGAAGAATGTTTAGTGAAAAGGAGAATCATTTTATTTTAGTAAAGACATTGGTTAGATGATTAGTAGTGACAGTGACTGGCTTGAATGCTAGCAGGGTGAAGGGTGTTATAAAGCAAAGGTCAGGGAGAGTTTGAGAGGGAGAGCTAATTGTATTCCTAGCAGTTAAAACCTTATTAGAGACAAATGATAACATTTCTTCACATTTCTCAACTGAAGGCTCAATAAAAAGTGGTTTTGTGGTGTAATATCGAAGAGGCGCCTGGAGTCATGTTTATGTTTAGCTATAAGATCCGAAAAATTATTAGAACGTGCACTTTTAACTTCCAAGTTAAATTTTTTTCCTGAGATCCTTCAGCCTTTCAAGATGAATGAGACGTTTTGTAGTCCTCCATTTGTGTTCTGCTTTACGGCAATTTGTCTTTATTAAATAAATTGTATTGTATGGCCAGGGCTGAGTTGGCATTTTAGGCTAAAAAATGGCACAATACCACTAGCAATTCCAATTAGGCTGTCAATCGATTATAATATTTAATCGCGATTAATCCCATGATGAATAGTTAATTGCGATTAAGCGCAAATTAATCACAGATTATTTATCTGTTCAAATGTACCTTAAAGAGAGATTTGTCAAGTATTTAATAATCTTATCAACATGGGAGTGGGCAACTATACTGCTTTATGCAAATATATGTATATATTTATGATTGGACATCAATTCACAACACAAAACGATGACAAATATTGTCCAGAAACCCTATCACCCTAACATGGCAAACTCAAGTCCAACAGGCAACAACAGCTGTCAGTGTGTCAGTGTGCTGACTTGACTATGACTTGCCCCAAAACTGCATGTGATTATCATAAAGTGGGCATGTATGTTAAGGGGAGACTCGTGGGTACCCATAGAACCCATTTTCATTCACATATCTTGAGGTCAGAGGTCAAGGGACTCCTTTTAAAATGGCCATGCCAGTTTTTCCTCGCCAAAATTTAGCACAAGTTTGGAGCACTATTTAACCTCTTTCCTGACAAGCTAGTATGATATGAATGGTACCAATGGATTCCTTAGGTTTTCTAGTTTCATATGATGCCAGTATAGCTTTAAAACTGAGCCAGCTACAACCTAAAAATCGCAAATTGCACTAATGCGTTGAAGAAATTAGTGGCGTTAATGCGTTATGGGGTTAACTTTGACAGCCCTAATTTAAATGTGACGGAAATCTATTAGATTGTTATATGAAGTTGTTCAAATATGCACTATGAGTCGTACGTATTAGAGGTCAAAGAAGTCAATCCTTCAACTATATTTTGCATCAGTTTTCATAGCAACTTGTTCATAGCAAATAGATTTTTTTCCCCTCCGGCAACCTTTAAGTGAATATCAGATTCATGAGTATTTAAGCATAAACATGGCTTCAATATACGAAGGATCTTCTTCAGGTCACAGAGGAAAAGTGGTGACATGATCACAAAAATTGGCTTCAGCGGAACATGTCAGGTATGTTGACGTAACGGATGTGACAAAAACGGCAAAAATAACTCGGTTTCATCTGACATAGACTGTTATATAAGCTCGACTTTGAAATGCATGAATGAAACCAATGAGTGGCAATGAGCTGAACTTTTCAAGGAGTTATTAAAATTGGATCAAATACATATTCGGTTATGATGTGGGTCTAATTCTCAGATCTGAATCCTACAAAGCGATAAGTTAAAAAACTGATTTTGCCCCTCTTGAGAAGAATATTGCGTGTGTTTCAATGAGGTATTCATCACTGACAACAAACCGGCTCTGAAGCTAAAGAGCGACACATGTGAAGAGATCTTTCAGCAGATATTTTGTAGAGGAACGCATTTGTACGAGTGACTGTGACTTGTCAGAAGCACTCGCATCAAACCTGAGCATCACCTTAATATGTAACCAATCACACATCACCTTTGAAAGGCTGATACGTGCAGCGCATCACCTTAATCTAGCAGCGGAAGGCTGATCATCTGACGGCAGTGGCAGAGAGAGTCTGAGACAGATGAGGTGCCTCTTGTCAGGAAAGAAACGCTGGAGATGAGAGCTCTGGTTCTTTTCTCGAGCTGCTTTCATGTAGGCAACAACACCAGCATGCATGTTTGACTCTGATGCTGTTAACTTATCACAGAGCCCAACAGTTTTGTAAATAAATCAAAGCTTCTCCCATGGGGCTGCAGGGCTACGGTCTTTGTATTCAAGAGTCTTTGCAGCTTGCCATTCTTGTGTTGTGCTCTTGTCATTCGAGCACTCGCCAAGACGTTTGCTCCTTTGGTCACTTACACCACAAGCTCCTTTCGACAGAAACACACAGATAGGGTGAAAATGTTAATCAGACTCCCTTTATTGACTGGCTGGACTGCTCTTGGCTCCCCGCACCCCACTAACCAGAGCTCAGCGCCCGCCCCGCTCGCCACATGCAGAGCGAAAGAAGAAGGGCTCTGATCTAAAAGGCAAAGCCCCAACTGGGGTTTCACTTTATGTTGGAAGGACAGGGTGCTGTCAGACCATATTCCCAAGTACTTGAAGAGGCTGTCTCAGGCACAAAGCAATTAACTGTTGTTGTGGTTGTGATGGAGCCAACTGGGATGTGCCGCTGCCTTAATTATAGATAGATTTAGTCCTTCATTGATGTATCCTAACTGATAGCATAATTCTTAGCCCTCATTTTCTATAATTTCTTACTGTGCATATTATGTTTAGCCTCACGATATCTGGAAAAATGGGAAAATGGCTTTTCACTTCTATAATGGCATTCATTAGCGGTGTGCTCCAGCCAGGTAATTTGCCTGACAACAGACAGCACTATAGCATTAATATTTGAATGGAAGAGGACTCACTCCTAAAATGACCCAAGGTAGCCTAATGGTTGTTGCAGATGTAGTGTAATTTCCTTCTGCAGCACCATAATAAAGACAAAAATAGCCTCTTTCTTTAAACAATTATGCCTCTGTCATCCCAAACAATAGCAATGGACTCAGACAGGTTCACTCAGGAGGACATGAGGCACTTTTCCCTCTCTCTAGCACTCTGGCTTAGTCTGTCGTTGAATTACCCCCTACACTGCGACACAGATTGCTAAAGCCAGCTAGTTTGAGGAGCCACAATATCTCCTGAGGTGACTCCGAACCTTAATTACCCCAGGAACAGAGGCATAGATGGATATCTAAGACAGAGTCTCACTGAGTACCGCGCTGCAGAATCCCTGTAAGGCAATTACTACTTCTGCAAAGAATGAGGAGGCAGGGGTAAAGAAAGGAAAGCAAACTTCATTAAAATGGAAAACATTAAAAGCATATCCCCTCCTGTGATCATCATTTTCTTGTCCTGCAGTTCTCTAAACCTGGCCGAAGCCCAGACTCACAGAGGCATCAGACTCGGTGGTATCAAACTGAGAGGGACTTTGAGACTGCAAAGCTCCGCCAAAACCTGCCCGCACAACAACCACACTCGGAGACATCATTCCTGTCGTGTCATTTTATAACTTAAATTGATTCCTCAACCCTGCAAACATATACCCTCAGCATTTGGAATCAAGCCTCTATCTGCCTTAAATTCATAGTTATGGATTAAAAACAATAACTGTCTAATGGTGGAAATCCCAGATCTGGAGCACTGCCCAAATGTAATCAATTGTTCTTTGGCTCAAGGCCTACCTTTATCTCAGATAATATCATGTAAATCCATTTATACATTTTGAGATATTTACTTGAACATAATAACTAAGAGGCAAAGACATAACCCCGTTAGTGTAGGTAATGAAAGAGCTGGTTGGAGATAAATATTTAACACATGCTGAGAAACTTTCTATGTTTTCTAGGTCAGCGAAGGGTTTCTAACATAGGGTTTTAAAAACGTAATTATTTTCTAGTTATTTCTAGTCGAATAACAAGGGAACATGTCATTAAAAGTTACTTTCGCCGACTTTTAATGACTGAGATGATGATGTGGATGATCACTCCTCTGAGGGCCGTAATACTTTGATATGCCATATAAGTAAGAGTGATGCAAGAACTTTGTAATGTAAAACAATGTTGAGAAGGATTTTAATGTTGGGATGTGTGAAGCCGATTTTCTCACAGACAGCGCAATTTGTTACCTTTTTATCGTCCCCAGAGTGCCCAATTATTTGTTTGATCTTCCTGGGCTTTTTCAAAGGAACAAAAGTGTTTGTAATCTGAAATACCACGCTGAGTTTTTCACGTAACATACCTGGTCATTTGGATTCATATCTGGGAGATCAAAAACAGTTTTTGACGTTGTTTCAGCTGTAAGAAAAGGAATATTTTAGACCGGTTTACAGCACAGTGTCCTCTCAACATCCACGTTTTGAATAAACACGTTTCCTTCTTTGAGGAGGATGCAATTACTAAAAAAATGTAAGCGCATATGTCTCCTGGTTATTTTCTCTCAAAAATCCTTGAGGACAGTGTTCAGACTATTCAGCTATAATGTGCGACGGCAGCACATGTCCAACTAGCACCTGAACTTGATCCCGGGGTGGCTCTTGATGTGATTATCATTGAATTCTTGAGGGTTTTCACTGCGCGAGAAGACATTGCGTTACTGTACTGTAGCAGAACCATTTAGCCCTGGGTTGCGTTTAGTGAGGAGTGGGGGTGGGCAGGGACATAAATGGTTTATCTAACCTTAATTTAATACTGTGTTTTTGCTGCCCCTCATCAGGCTGGTTCATGTTCAAGGAGCCAACACTTTTCATTATTGGGTGTCAAGTGAGGACAACTGTTAAGAAAATATTAAGTCTGTTGAAGCTGACTTTGCTTTTGTCTCATTTTCCTTCTTTTGTGTCTTTCATTTAACAAGACAAAAGTTGCTTCCAAAATTCCATACTAACTTGCTATTTAGTACGCTAAAACAGTATGTGAGATTTTTTAGTATGTCCGAAACCTTAGTATGAAACCAATAATATGCTAATTGCAGACTATTTCCGGTGAAATAATACAGTTTGCAAACTCTTGACGGTAACCCATCCGCGGCAACAGTAAATGGTCAGAGAAAGTGGATCAGGAGTGACTGTGGTGACGTAGTGTAAAGAGTGAAAAGACACACTAAGGGCTGGCGAGAGGAGAGGTGGATGGGTCCAACAAACACAAGGCCTCCATCCAGGAGACCACTGTTCGTGTCCCTTGCATTAAGTTTCACTTTCACATTACAATCAGCTGTTCATTCGTGTCCCGTGTTTACAATGTTCAGTTTCATTTTCACTTTTCAAACGCGGTAGTTTTAAGCCCAGCCATGTAGTTTTTTCCTAAACGTATCTAAGTGGTTTTGTTGGCTAAACCTAAAATGACGGCAAGGGTAACTATAGTGGTTTTGATGCCAAAAATAAAGTGACACAAGGTGCATGACGAAGCAGCGGTGGCATGTGATGAGTTGAGATGAGAATGTGTTGCAGGACCATGAATATCTGTACACGTTTTATGCCAATCCATCTTGTAGATGTTGAGATATTTTACTGGAAAAGTGAACATTTTGACCCGCTGGTGGTGCTACATGAAAAGTGAGGGGGTGAACAAAGTCATCAGGATTCATCCTCTGGAGAGACCGTGAATGTCTGTACCAAACGTCATGGCAATTGATCTAACAGTTCTTGAGATACTTCAGTGTGGACGGAAGTGGTGGACTGACCGACAGAGATATATAGGACGTTATTTCTAAAAACCATAATTACTTTCTGTGTGAACCCTCCATCAAGCTGGAGTCTGAGCTGATTTGTGGTTGCAACACTAGCAGAAAATGTAAGTCACTTTGAGACAAGTTGCTGTTCTCCCCTGCAGGTGCTTTTGTTCTGACCAACAAGAGCTCCACTGGTGGAGAGGAGCTGCCAGCAGGCCTCTGTGATCGAATTGAGACTTGTGTACTGCTGGTGCCTATGCATCATTAAAGATGAAAGCAGAGAGGGAGTCACGTACTGTTTTTAGGATAGAGAATAGGACCATCAATGCAGATCACAGCAAACACAGTCTCCTGAGTTGAAACTTCACTTAACTTTGGCCACAGCTGACAGTTTAGATCCCCAGATACAATTCATGTCTGGCAACACACTCAAGAGGAAATGAGAGAATAGGCTTAATGATTTTCTCTTATGTTGAAAGGATTGTTAAACCAAGTGTGAAAGCATTCAATATCAATATTCGGGGGGTTTTCATTATTCACGAAGCAATTGTTGATGCAGCTGTGTGTTGAGGAACTGCGTTTTGATAGAGGATAAAGAACTGGACACGAGGTTATTATCACAATGACAGAAAAAGCATTCTGGGGTATTTTTCACCAAACACAAAGCGCGAGTTAAACCACATTGTGAATAGATTTGTCGGATGCATTATCAGACAATGCTCAATCATCTTTCAGAAAACTCTTCCTGCCCTCGGGGACATTAGTGCCATTGTGTACATCAGTGTTGCAGGTATTGTGTTTCAAGACAGCAACAGCAAAATAAGATTTTTTTTTTATAGGCTATGCTATCATTTTTCAGCATTTCAACATATAATGAAATCCTGTCACAGCTGTATGCACTGCTGGCAAAGTCGGGCCATGTGTGCATGACTGTCATGGATATTTGTTATCTGTATTGTGACAGTTCCGACTATCTCAACAATTTCATGCAGTCGATAAAAACTATACATCGCATACTTTTTCAAATGCAAAAGTACAAGTGCCGGAGGTCTCTCTAAAAAGCTGCAGCTTATTCAAAACTCTGAGTCCTCACAAGACAGCACATCTCTCCGGTTCTCAGATCCTTGCACTGGTTTCCTGTTTGTCAAAAGAATTGATTTTAAAATACTACTATCGATTTTTCCTTTTAAAGCGCTGGATGGTTTGGACGAAATTCATGTCTGATCTGTAGCTGTGTTATGAACTGTCCAGACCTCTCAGGTTGTCTGTGGGGCAGGTTTGCTTTCTGTCCCCGGAGCCTAAACTAAACATGGAGAGGAAGCATTCAGTTCTTAGTAGCATTCATCCACATATCTGGAAATTTGAGGTCTGCTCCAACTCGCAGTTCTTTTAAATCAAAGCTTAAAATGTTTCTGTTTGCTGCTGCCTTTCTAGAGAAAGCCATCTAGGGATGGCAATGTCCACCAGTCTGTCCACCACTTTGGAATGAAAAAGGCTGAAATATCTCAACAACTATGAGATGGATTGCCAAGACATTTTGTACAGACAGTCATGATCCCCAGAGGAGGATTCCTGCTGATTTTGGTGATCCTATGACTTTACCTCTAGCACCACCATGAGGTTGACGTTTGTGGTTCAGAGTGAAATATCTCGGCAATTATTTCATAGATTGCCTTGAAATTTGCTACAGATATTCAAGGTCCATGGAGGTTTCATTCTAATGACTTTAGTGATCCTCTGACTTTTTCTTTTGCGTCTTTTTCTACTTTTGTTTGTGTATGTCTTGTTTTAACACTTTGAATCCTCTTATTTTCGAAAGATGCTATACAAATGAACTTGCCTTGCCTAAATGCTGGGGGGAAAAAAGAAAACATTCAGATTATTTAATTTAAAAGCTGTGTCAAAGAACGGGATTCTAATTCATGCAGCAGTAATCCACATAACATTTGCTAGTCTTTTTTGCAAGCTTATAGTGCTGATCCAAAACATATTACAGCCAATTCTTTTATTCTTCTCCCCTAGTGCATCTCACCTTATTAGTTAGTCTCTCAGTGGGCAACTCCAGAGTCTGAGAAGTGAAGCCAATGCGGAAGTACCTTAAATGTGCATTATTTCTAACGGCCAGCAGGGGGCGACTCCTCTGGTTGCAAAAAGAAGTCAGATTGTGTAAAAGTCTATGAGAAAATGAGCCTACTTCTCACTTGATTTATTACCTCAGTAAACATTGTAAACAGAGTTTATGGTCTCAATCACTAGTTTCAAGTCTTCTTCAATACAGCAAATTATGGTCCCATTTAGAGTCAAATTGACAATAAAGTTGTCTGGTCTGGGAGTTGTCTGTGTTTTCGTCTTAGAAATTTAACCCTTTCACAGTGTGTTTTCAGTTCATGAAAGTTGATTATACCTTTTTTGGTCGCCTAAAAATGTCTTATTCAGTGTTCAGTTGCACTTAGCTTCACCCTCTCATGTTACTTCTGGTGGCAAATAGCCAACATGGCGTCAGCCAAAAAGAAAGATTGCAATGGCCAACTCGAGGCTTCACAACGGCAGTCCACAAACCAATGAGTGACGTCACAGTGACTAAGTCCATTTCTTATATACAGTCTATGGTCACGACCAGCGTTTACTGACTATTCCTCAGTCAATTTGTATTATTTTATTTACACAGATTTTTATGTTTGACAATGGATTGTTGATGTTTGTAATGTTTTAATGTCTGGCTCCAGACAAAACTTTCTTCAGGACAGTAATGATAAAGTTGAAGTTGAAAAAACAGCAAATTCAAGACCTATTTTGAGTTGGTCAGCAATGTGGATTATTTTTAACAGACATCCGAAAGCCTGTTTTTACACACTGGGCTTTTATTGTCTTGTTGTGTGCTGCTCTGTGTGTAGTGTGCCTGCCTGTCTCTGCATTTCCTTTCATTGACTCATAATTCACACTCTAGAAAGCAGAAATGAGTTAAACCTTAACTTTACCCCACCTTACACACACATAGTCTCCTACTGCACTCTTCTTTGTAAAAACTGGAAAGGTGGCATCAAAGCTACAGGAAAGGCGTAAAAAAGATTTTACAGAAACCTGAGGGGATCATTACCAATAATTCATAATAATGAATGCAATAGAAATAAAAGCCCGTTTGGTTCATGAAATATAGCCGAGGGTTGGGTGCCGTACCTGGTGCTTTTAGTTGTCATTGTCATTATCAAAGAGCAACATGGTTAAATGAAAGAATTAAGGTCATGACTTCAGCATCTTGGCTGTGATTCATGTTAGTCAGCTGTCCTGGGATTTGAACTGCAGCTTTTTGTAGACCAACTTCAATCATTTTAATGAGTTCATCATATCGCTGCTGACGGAGATGTCCCTGATGTCACTACAGGGTCCGCACTAAATGTATTCCATTGTTGTATCCATTGATTTTTTTTTTTTCCTCTGATACATTCATTTTTAATGAGCCAAGTCTCCCCGTTGCTCCTCCGAGGCAATCAAAAAAGTGACACATATACAGTATGATCCCCAGTGGTGCTCAAACACTGCGCTGCTCTATAGGTTAAAGGTAGAGAAAATCATTCACTTGTCACAATGTACTGTAATATCTCCAAAACAAGGCTCTGTTCCTCATGGATATAATCATCCTACGTGAAGTCTGAAACAAACTACATGAACTCAGAAGTCTAAAAATGGCCTCCATTTAAATATCAACCCTGTTTCCAAAAGTAGGCTATACTTATTTGTTTTGCTAAATACAATTTGGCAAACAGCATAATGCTGCATGGATTATGTTCACAAGCAACATATTTCCAGTGTAAAAAGTTAGTATTTGTATTGAAAGTCCAAGGGAAGTATTTGGGTGGATGGTGGGTGTAGACAGAGCAGGACCTTGACATCAGAGATTAGGGTTCACATCCTGAGTCTGTGTGTGGTTGCAACAAAAGCTCTTTGATTAATATTGGGACCAAGGTTTAGGTTAAATGTTAATAAAGTAAAGTTTTTCTGTCTCCAGGCTTCAAGTTACTGTCGACTTTTTCAATATTTAACCAAGACCATGAGCTTTCCTTAACCTCAACCGAGTGCTTTGCAATCCTAAATATAACCACAACAAGACTAGGCCAACTTTAACCCTTTCATCGTGTGTTTTCTGTTCATGAAAGTTTAATTGTAACCTTTTGGTCGCCTGAAAATGTATTATTCAGCGTTCGGTTGTACTTAGCTCCACCCTCTTGTGTCACTTCTGGTTGCAAAACATGCAACACGCGAACTCGAGGCTTCAAAACGTCAGTCCCCAAACCAATGGGTGACGTCGCGGTGACTACGTCCACTTTTTATATACAGTCTATGCTACCAACATTTACCATTGATAGAACCATTAGTGTGGCTAAAGTACCTATGAGGTGACAGCTCCTCGTGTCCATGTATTGAAGTGTCCATGGGCAGGACACTGACTGACTGCATGGTAGCTTGTTCCCATTGGTGTGTGTGTGTATGATAAAAGCGCTTTATAGTTGCATTTACCATTTAAAAAAAATACATATTAGCTGTTGCAAATTAGTAGTACAGACATAATTTCTAGCTAGATATTGTTTGACGTTTTTATTTGTGAATTTTCCATTTTCAACCCCATTTTGCATGAAAGGAAGCCACATATCACCCTAACAATGCAGGATGAGAAGGCCTGGGGTCTTTATATTTTAATTAAACAGACCAATCACTATAACATATGAGTGTAATGTAGGGAGATTATAAAGATGAAGCAGTCTTATCAATGTTATTGTTACCCATGCAGAAGACACACACAATAGCAGGCTCACCTTGACTTTGCAATTTGGTCTTTAAAGTGGCGCTGAATTAGCATTGTGTTAGCCTCGTTATTGTCCGTCATGACTTACAGTGTGTGACAGCTGCTGCGACCGATAACTTTATGAGCAGAATTAATGGGTTACCCATCTTTAAATGACTATCAAAGCCACCATGGGCCTGGAATCTAACAAACAAATGAATCAATTTTGACTGCATCACAATGCAATTAAAGCATCGTTAGGGCTCTAATTTACAAAAATAATGAGATCAGAACCTTAACAAACCTCTCTTTTGATTGATTTCTTTAATACTGGGCAATATACTCCCAGATGCTTTGATCGTGAAAAGACATACTTAAAGTGACGATGACATTGTGTGGCTTTTTTTTTTCTTCACAAAAGACCTATTTGAAATCATTGTAAAACAACCCAGACAGTGTTCCTTTTTGTTGCTTAAGCACACCCATGTGAACGTCATATTTTATTTATAAAGTCTGAAAAGTGTGCCACAGAGAAGGCTCGGCTTCCTACGTCAGGCTTCAGAAAACTGGATGGGTCTCATAAAAGTTTCAGTTCTATGTCGTTTAGACATGCTGTCTTTAATTATTTCATTTCACATTAAAAGTTTGAAAACATTCACTCCATATCCAAAAAATGGGAATATTTCTGGGTGCATTCTGAGGGTAGCTCCTTCTGGACGCATCTATAATTTTTCCAACTTCTGTATGACGAAAGCCTCGACGGCTGCATTCCCATTGAAACCACAGCGAAAAATGACAGCTACAATAGAGATATGGAGCACTGAATATGATGAATTTACAGTTTATCAGACTACAAATGAGAAAAGAATTAGCGCCAGGGTCTAGCGCCCGTATTGTCCACCCGCCTCCTATTAAAATGTCAAAACCCGCCCCAGTGCACACATGAAAAATGTATCTCCCCCATTATGGCCACAAGAGAAACGTTACGGATCCTTGCTGGTGGAGTTTTACAGGTTAATTGTCTGACAGCTGGCTCACTCAGCTGATGCCTGATACTCCAGTTTCCGTTTCTCTTTTGGCATAACAGGAAAGATACATTTTTATGCCTCTGCGCCGGCGATAGCTGTGGCCATAGGCATTATGTTTTCGGGTTGTTCGTCCTTCCGTCCGTCCGTCCGTCCGTCCGTCCGTCCGTCCATCTGTCCCATTATCGTGAACACGATAGGTCATGTACGCCTGGAGGGAACTTCTTAAAATTTCCACTTGGACTCAAGGATGAACTGATTAGAATTTGGTGGTCAATGTTCACTGTGACCTCACAAAACACATTTTCGGCTGTAACTCAACAATTCATATGCTAATCATGAAAATTTCACACAAATGTCTAATAGAATAAAATGATGACATTTTGGACAGAAATGGATGTAAACTACAAATTGACTGGTTGGCGAAGTTCATGTGTTCACGGGGGGGTTTCGACATTTTAATGGGAGGCAGCTCGCTTTGGACTAGTGGACATTGCGGGCGCCAGTTGCGAGGAAAGCGGTGGTCCTGGCTACCTGTTGGACTCAAATGGAGTCTCTGGCCAACTACATCTTGACCCTGGTGCTAATTATGGTCTCATTTGTGGTCTGATAAAATGGAAATTCATCGAATTCAGTGCCCCATATCACTATTTTCCATAGCTTTCATATTTTGCGGGACCCGCTTGAGCGTGGTATCCATGGAAACACAGCCGTTGAGGCTTTCATCATATGGAAATGGGCGTGGTTTCATCTAAAGAAGGTTGGAAAAACAATAGACGCCTTCCATCTCCATTCATAAAACATATGAGAAACGTTGTCTCCAGTAACCAAACATCTATCTGACTGGCTTTTCTCTGAGATTTTATTTATGTTTGGGGGAATCAGATGTAAGCGAACTTATACATGCTAACTTCTCAAACTTCTTTCACATGGTATATTTCCTGCAAATGCAAAAAAAATACTAGTATTTTCACTCCAGGGGCAAATGGCTACTTCAAAGTCACACAACAATTAGTGGCAAAAACTTGCAGCTAACAGATGTCTGGATTTCAGATTTGAATTAAGAACCTAATGGAAATGGATGCATCTGTATGTATTTATTATTTAGGGATACACTTAAAGTCTCACCTTTGTGTCGCATGAGCTTTTGTATAGTTTTAGTGTCCACAAATGTATGGACTGGGAAATTTTGTGGAAACACGATATCACTGAAATTCATCATTAGGAAGAGTTTGCCCCAAAATTTGTTGCTTTGATGCCAGCAATATTTCCAATGCTGTCACATCAAAAATGTTCTGAGAAGCCACTGAACTCTGATAGTCTCCCATGTGAGATGCTTGTACCTCATTTGTGACATGTCTCTTATTTCAGTCTTTCACAACAAAGTATAAGGAGTGAAGCTGGATAATGATGAGGTCATGCAGTTAAATAAAGTATCGGTGTCATCACCCTAACGCCGAATACTGATGCTTCCATAAATATAGCCTATTGACGTCACCGCACGACTCCTCACACGGATTAATTTGAACCTACACAAGGTTCGTGAATACATTTCTGATGGTCTTGACAACTCTCTCTTCTCTCACACCTCCGATAAAACTCAACTGAGGAGTCTGCAAGCCTTTGTGTTTGCTTTTCACAGAGGCAAATCTCAGAGGAGCAGCGCTACGTTGTGCTATGACAGTCGAGCCTGGGACGTCGAAGTCTCGCACTTTTCTTCTTTTCTTTATCTTTCTTTTTTTCCCTTCCTTGGCTACTGAGAATAGGCTGAGTCTTCCCAATTAGCAGCTTTCTGAAGAGGTGTTGTGACAGCCAGGGAATACAATTTACAGTTGTTAAAGCCTATCTGAAGTCGTTGTCAGTGTCTAACAAAGATAATATTAAGCTTGATAATAATCCAGAAAACCATATGAAGTAAAGCACTACGATGATTGATTGTACATGTATGGATCAAAGGTGGTCTAATCCTTACAGCACATCTGTCCAAGCTGCTTAAACACCGCTCCTGAAACTGCAGTCTGCTGCCAGATAATGTAGACCAGTCGCAAATCACCCCCTGCCTATTGTAAGCTGGTGGAAGACCTGCACAGCTTAGCTGAAAGCAGGAAGAAAGTTTACAATGGGGAGACTGAGAAAAGAATTGTTACATTGGTGCTGTTGTTTCCTAGAAGTGCTGTGCTGTGGCTCCATTTATTATTATCTGACAGACAGAGACAATGAGCAATGTGTGGATGAGAAATGGAACAGATCTTCACTAGAAATATGTTCATCATACTTGTTTTTATTTCACTAACAAAACAAACTGCCGCTATCCAAACAAGATACAACATGGATTTTGTTACCTTTGGACTGAGCCGGGCTAGCTTTTTCCTCTGTTTCCAGCCTTTGTGCTAAGCTAAGTTAGCCAGCTGCTGAATGTGGCTTCATATCTAGCTAACGTACAGACCATACACTGTAAGAATTGGACATAGTCACTGTGACGCCACCCCTTTGTGGACTGCTGTTTTGAAGCCTCGAGTTTGGCATTTTGGTCGTCGCCATCTTGGTTTTTTGCAACCAGAAGTGACACGAGAAGGTGGAGAAGCACAACTGAACGCTGAACAAGGCATTACAGGTGACCAAAAAGGTTATAATCGGCCGATTAGATTGTTGTCAGGCTATTAAATAGGCGTTATCAGTCGCTTTAAGCCCCATAGCTGTAGGGGAAGATAGAGTAGATGCCCCACTAGTAGGTTTTACCATCTATTCACACGGTAGATCACCGAAAGAAGGTATAAAAGTACACGACAGCTACCTCTAGCGACCATAGTAATCATGACAGGAGCAGAAGCAGAGTCAGGCGTTGTAGTATCGACAGTGTGAAACTCCACATGGGGTGGGGGTTGGGGACGTGGATGTGACAGAAAACACAGGGTTTTCACCCAGGAGACTGGAATTTGCACCCCATGTGAAACCAACAATGTGTAGTTGTCTTTGTGTTTGTACTTATTTTAACCCAAAACATGTTGTTTTTCCCTTAACTTAACTGTGTTAAGTGTTTTTTTTTTTGCCTAAACCTAAAGAAGCCTTTTTGTTTGTGTTCAAAACGTGACGTTTCATTCAGTTTTACAACGTGTTAGAACGTGTTGCTTTTAAGTTTCACTCTCTGGCTTTCCTTCTCAGACCCAGCGGCAAGAATAAGTGTATTTACCAAAATGACAAACTTTTTCTAAATATATATATACCATACCTCTGCCTTATCTTCCACTCACACCACGTCTGAATCATGAAGGTGATCTCATCCGTACCTCACACTGTGAGGCAGCCACTATCGAGTCTCGCCACTGGCATCGGAAGCGGAAAAGCATTGATTTCTAATGGCAGCTTTAGTCTTAAATGACAGCTCTCTGTGAGTGCCATTGTGTGAAAGCTGCTCCAATGAACTCCATCGATTATTTTTTTCTTTTGAAATGGCAGCCATGAGTTCAGTAAGTATATTTCTTTTATACTGATACAGAGAGTCAATATGTGGCTTTATTGTTCTCAATCAACTTTTCCCCCCACAGCTCAGCGTGTCTTGGAAATGACGTAGCCGAGATAAAACGGCTCTGTCAATAGAATGAACACTGACATGCTCTCAATAGAGGCTTGCCCTCTCCCTTGCTGTGGAATAGATTTATTTCATTTTCTCTTTATTCATATGCCATTCATGACAGTCACCTGCATGCTGATGACTTCCTTTCTCTCAGAGATTCTCAATGCAAAAAGCATTGTAAATATGAGCACACACAGTTGCAGCTACAGCTCGGTAACACATGCTGCAGTGCAGACCAGCTCGCTGTATAACCGAGAACCGGGAATAGCAGTGAAGCGACTGACCTATATGAAAGGAGCTGTGCATTTTAGACCTTCAAGCCACTAAATTAAAACCTTCATAAGTGGAGATTGACAGCACAGTTGCCTTCTGTGCTTGGGGATTCTCGGGGAAGTGCTGCCAAATGCTGTACCTGCGTCCCTGAGCTGCAGTGCAGGGTCAGCGCTGGAGGTGGCCACCTCAGCTGGGTGTAAAATGGCCAGTAAATCACAGGCGATTCAGGCCGGTGCTTGTGTGGAGTTGTGTGTATGTGCGTGGGGGGCAGAATACGTGTTCAATCTTTTACATTCAATACCGTTCATCCTCAGAGCTCTGTCGACACAATGCATGCATGATCAGCCAGGAGATTACGCATTCAGTACTCTTTGTGCGCTGGTGAATGTTTATGTTTGCTTCTATGCCAACATTTGCATGTGCGCGTGTCCGTGTGTGCGTGCAGGTCACCCTGAAGCTGCCAGACCAGATGTGCAGGAGTCTGGATAGTGCGGAGTGATGTGTGGCTCCCTCGCTGACTCTGCAGACTTGGAACAATGCACACAGGTCTCTCCAACTAATGAGCTCTCTATATAGAGAGCGCGCAGCGAGAGCCTCCACTCTGCCTACAGTTTCAATCAGGACCTCCATATCTGGGGAGCAGAGCTTTTTTATGCTTGCGCTGGCGTCGGACCAAGGAACTTGATACAAAATGCAAATCAGCATCGAGTACCTGAGGTGGTTCCAGTTTGTTTGTGTCACAAGGTGGAGAGTGACAGGTTCTTTGGATCAGGATGGAGTAGGCTTGGGAATGCAGAGGCAGCGAGGCTATTTTTTGTTCGACTTTATAGCACGTACGAATGCATCGGCTTTGCTTCTCCCGGATTCTGTTACAAAGCACTTTCTATATCTGTGACAGCACCCAAAATCCTATAAAAATGCATTTTTAAATAACTTCAGAGGTATGTTGTGCGGGCAAACTTACTGTATCACATTTACGCATCACAGCACAGGACAAAGATGAATCATCTGTTTCAACGTTGCAAGCTCGTTGTATTGGAAAGCTCAGCTCCCCGATGGGCTGTTAAAACCGACTCAAACAAATATAGGTTACAGGGGCTTGGAGAGTGACGCAGCCCCCCTTGAGGCAAGTG
This sequence comes from Sebastiscus tertius, assembly GCA_916701665.1. Taxonomy (NCBI): domain Eukaryota; kingdom Metazoa; phylum Chordata; class Actinopteri; order Perciformes; family Sebastidae; genus Sebastiscus; species Sebastiscus tertius. The sequence goes on along the minus strand of CAKAOH010039462.1, from coordinate 81,918 downwards.
TCCAGACTTCTTACTGAGGAATGACTACATTATTCATTTCACCTCTAATGTCTTTGTTTTGCAACAGTGCTTAAAACACAGCCGGACCACTAACTCTGAGATGCCTAACTACCAATGGGAAGCTGCCAAAATCATGAGATAAAAGTTCATTCAGTGCATTAAAGAAAATCTAAAAATAGATTTTTTTTTTCCTTTTTTTTGTCAGCTGAAAATATACAATAAAAGGCTCTATGGCAACTCTATCTCATCATTATTAAAAGCACCCAGAAGGAGGGGAAAAGTCCTTTTATCATCACTGGTAGCAGCAGAATGAAACAGGGCGTAAGCTGAAATCTAGTCTTCCCAGTAATAAATGTGGCTCTAATGAGTCAGGGAATTGTGGGCTTTTAACCTAGGGTAAATATTTTTACCTGCCTTGTGGTTTTGAACCTCAGGGGAGACAATAGAAAACACCGTGCCACATGTTTTTGGACTGCTGGGTACATTAAGACTTATCTAAGGTTGGTAATGATGAATTTTTTTGCACAACAGGCAGTTTGGAATGCAAATCTACTCTCATGCTACCAATCATAGCCTGGTAGCAATATCATAAAATATTCATTTTCACAGGAACCCTATTCTGTGGTGGTGCAAAATCCTCTGCGTCTGATGGAGAAGTACAAAGATAGACTCACATACCCTACAGTCTTCCTGTGCCATATCGTGTACCTGTCAGGGAAATTACAAAGACTCGTGAGTTCGCGTCAGATTTCAAACGCCTAACCTTTCCGTCTTAGGTTTGTGTTTCTCTGGCAGCGCTAAATATATGAGATGCCCTCTAGTATCTTACAAGCTTGCTGTTTTGATCTACGAGGTTGTGATATAAGCTTTGGTTAATAATTGATGTCTGGAAGGAGGTCTCTCTCCAGCTCCTTCATACGACTCAAAAATGACATTCCTGAAAATAAGAGGGGTCTTCTGCAGGATGAAATATTTCACTTTGTGAATTACTGATGTGCCGTGTGGGAGTTCCCACCCCCTCCTTACTCCCTTGTTATTGTGCAAAGTTCAGTGTTTTTAAGTTTGCCATGGCCTTTAGACCAGTAAGGAAAGGCAGCGCTGACCTCATTAGTGCTCACTGGCTATCATGTGAAGCTAGTGATCTGTGTCCTGAAGTTTCTATCCATATGCTAAACAACAAAAATGACCTTCTCCTTTTCTCACATGTGTCTCTCCATGACTAATTAAGTTAGGGGAAAGGGAACTAGAAGACGACTGCTTTGAAAGGAGAAACATGAGAACAGCATGTCGCTGCCAAGGCTAAGCTGCTACTACAGGGTGTGTGAGCCAAGTTTAGAGGGAATCATTTACGCTTATTCACAGTAGGTGATTTGAGGGGGGATGAGGGATGATTGTTAGCAAAATGCATGCCCCTTGTTAACCTGCCATTTCCCCTCTTCATCCCCTGGTAGCAGAGGGAGTGCAGACGGAGGGCAGAAGGTTTGAGATTTGAGTTGAATATGTTAGTCTAGTCTGCCTGACTCATTGATCTTTTATCTGACTGAGGTTTGTGCAAGTTAGAGTCTATGGCCCCGACCACGGCTCTGAAATATCAGTATACCCTGTGCTGCGTATTGATAAATCCATGGCACTGTCCGTGGTGCTGAAGTAGCAGATGGATTTGTAATTGTGACTTTTTCTCTGAGTCCCGCCCTTGTGTCTGTTTCTTCTTGGATCTATAAAATTCTCTAAACCATATAGCTACATAGCAAAATAGTCATTTATGGGGCGGTTCGCTACCTGCAGGTCCTTTCTGTTAAAAATTCACAAATCGGCTACTTCAACTTATTCGTTTTCTTTCTGATAGTGACATAAGAACATCTGATAAAAAAACTGTGTAACTGAAGAGTGAAATTGCTATTCTTAAACTGAGATTTTGTATTATGTATCTGTTGTCTTTTGTCTGTTTTAACAACTTTGTAATGGTGTGCCATCTTGGCCAGGTCTCATTCGAAAAATAGATTTTAATCTCAAGGGACCTCCTGGTTAAATAAATAAAAAATAAATAAAAATGTACTTTTTACTATTTAAATAGCTAGACAGGCTAGCTATTTCCAGTTTTTGTGGTAGAGTCATTGGGCGACCTCCAGGTTTGAAAATTGAAGCCAACGCGGAAGTGCCTTGAATTTGTCTATGTCTATGAGAAAACGACCTTACTTCTCACTTGATTTATTACCTCAGTAAACATTGCAAACATGAGTTTATTGTCTCAATCGCTAGCTTCAAGTCTTCTTTAATACAGCATGATTAATTAGTAAATTATGGTTCCATTTAGAGTCTAATAGACCATAAAGCAGGGTATGCTTCAGGGCGTGGCTATCTTGTGATTGACAGGTCGCTACCACAGCGTTGTCCGTTCTGTGTTTTCGTCTTAGAACTTCAATCATAGTGTATTTTCAGTTCATGAAAGTTAATTATAACCTCTTTGGTTTCCTGAAAATGTCTTATTCAGCGTTCGCACCCTCTCGTGTCACTTCTATTTATAAAAAAAAAAGATGGCGATGGCCAAAATGCCAAACTCGAGGCTTCGAAATGTCAGTCCAGAAACTAATGGGTGACGTCACGGTGACTACGTCCACTACTTATATACAGTTTATGGGCAGAGTAAGCTGAGCTAACCAGCTGCTGGCTGCAGCTTCATATTTACTGTTCAGATATGAAAGTGGTATTGATCCTCTCATCTGAACAGAAAGCAAACACTGCTGCTCATTTCCAACAAACAGTCAATGTTTTTTTATTATTAAACCAACCTAAAGCTGGAGTCGGCAACATTGGAAAACCAGCAAGAGTGAGCTGGATTTTGAAAGTATCCAACCGAAAAACCCAGCCCAGTGTTGCCAACTCTTTTCCAATGAAATGCCAGCAGCACCAGCTCCAAAAATAGCTAACTCATTTCAGAATGAAATCGATTGGATGGACTTATTACAATCCTACGACACCCACAGATACCATTTTTTTCTGTTTTGATTTGATTTATTGATTGCTGTTGGGAAGTAAAGAAAATGTCAACATATATAACAAAACAGGTTTCTGGAATACATTACCTACCATAGCTTTAACCACGTGATTATTCCTGTAACCATGACAGCAAAAGTCCCTTAACATTAACAAGGTATTTATTTTAACCCATCTTTAATCTTTCCCTAAACCTAACCAAGTCATTTTTGTGCCTAAACCTTACCAAACCTTAACCACTGTAATGTCACATCATAAAAGGGATTTATTTTTCAACAATTATTTGCTACAATTTTGGAAGGCACAGAGAAATGATCTCCCAATAGTTGCCGTCAGATCAGAAAACGCTTCTATGTGTAATTGGAGACGACATGGACAATCTTTGGCATATATTGTTGTTTAATGTGGTGGACTTGCTGTAATGTCAGATTATTCCTTAGTTCTCATCGGTTACTGTTATGGATGGATGAATGGATGGATGGATGGATGGATAGATAGATGAAAATGGAATTAATGGATTTGCATCTGATGAATATGTATGTTACAATAGCAACTGCACTCATTATTATTCAGTAATCAATAGTATCACATAGCACTGGGTTTTATGGCTCTTGTCTTGTCATTTGCAAATTGAGCAGACAGTTTGAATGGAGACATCTATAATTGATAATTACAATCATGGTTGTGCTGCTGCGGGTTAATGGCGAGTTGCTATAAACTGTAACTCCGACTGTGCTGGAAAAATAGTTTTACTTGTCCAGTTGAGGGATTAGAATCAGGTTTGTCCTGCATATCTCTTAAATACGCCCCAGGAACTCCCTTCCGAATGTTTATCCAGTTCATTTATAATAACCATATCTGTAATTATTACTAAGGATTTCAAAGATTTCTCTCTCCAGTTACAAACTGCTGTTAATAATCTCTGAGTGAGTCGGTCAAAAAGAAAAAGGATATCACTTTAATGAGGACATCTTCAGCGGGGTGCCCGGACTTATACCACACAGCCTTTAAGTGGACACGATAGACTTTTTAAAAGTTTTAATTACAAGCTCAGGAGAACTTTGGCCCGCTGTGCCTATATTTCAATATTTCTCTCAGATATTAATGTTTACAGCCAGGGTGTCTTCAACTACATGTTGTTTTTCATTTTGCACTCTCGGGGCTAACTCTGACCACCTGAAACCATCCGTCAGGAATCAAATTTGCTGATCTAATAAAGGGATGAATCACCTCGCCATCATTTCCCAGGAGGTCAATTTTTATAAAGAGCAAATATATATAGGGCCATTATCTGCAAACCTGTGTGAATTTGTTACCCTAAAATGAACTTTACCTTGAGTTTAGAAGCACAAATAACACACCACATAACAATTACATTAGTAAAACAACAATGTACACTCACACAGAGAAAGCTATCAGCAATAACATCTCATCTAACTCTAATGTAATGTACAGGGCCACAAAAACACTTAATTTTCAATTTCTGAAAATTGACACATTTCCTATTGAGACAAGATATTAGGCTGGTACATAACGAAAGGAAAGATCAATCCATACCAGTGGGATATTAATTAAATAGGCTGTTTTATTTTAATGGAAGGTACAGATGGGCTCAAACATCTATGATGGTTTTATTTGTTTTATTCAAGCCTGGTGGTTTGACTGTACCTGTTTTAAGAACATTCTCTCCCAGAGAGCAAAAGTAATGGCATTTAGTTGTGAAATAACTTCATATTATGACACGGAAAATGAAATTAAAGAAGTCATATTCCATTTAGTGGGGACTAGGAAATATTAAATTTGCTCCGGAGCACTTTATTCTTTACTTAACGAGCTTTTCATTATGTTCTCTGCATACTTGGTCTGGCACAAAAAAACTTGTCATCGAAATATGCATAATAGAACGAAATATTATATCATGTTTTGTGAGAGACCAGATCAAGTGAAGATCGTGGTTTTATTCCCCGCTGGACCTTGTTTATCTATAACCGCTCCGACAGTCAAACACTACAGATACAGTATAACTTAGTGAGTGTGTGTCTAAATGGATTTTTAGCTGGTTGGCAACGCTAGCAGACGTGAATGTAAACACATTTTCACTACCAAAACACTGTGGATAATGAATATGGAACAATCTACATTTGTTCCAAAGAGCCATGTGCTTATTAGGGCCTGCATTACCTCTAATATCTGCTGGTTATCAAATCAGAATGAAGCAGTTTGGATGCATAATGTGAAAACTTTTAATATGATCCAAAAATATCTTGGAAGAACATTTAGTGCAACTGTAAACAAGATAGGGAAGTGTAGCATCTATAAAATGATCATCAAAGATATATGTTAATCAGCTGAGACAGCTTAATGTACGCTGTGTAGTTCTACAAGTTTACTATTTTACTGTAAAGAATTATACAGGTACTATTTGTGACAGCCCAGTCGTACAGCAGTTTTGGGAATAGTCACGGAATTTAATGTATTGATTCGTGTACACAGACATACATTTCACTTTTTTTTGTGATGGTCAGCATGAAATCAATTTGTATGTAATCCACGTAATTGTGAACCGGGAGAGTGGTGAAAGCTGAGTAGGGAAGAGGTCAGGGGGGATGGGTGGGTCAAAAAATACCAGATTTTCGCCCAGGAGTCTGGTGTTCATGTCAGTGTGAAGCCACAAGTCAAAGTTGATTTATTTGTCAAGTAACTTTCGTACTTAAACCACTTCCAGTGTTATTTTAACCCAAACCGCGGTCTTTTCCTAAAGCTAACTAAGTAGTTTGTTGCCTAAGCCTAACCAAGTTGATCTTTTCTTAAATCTAACTAAGTAGTTTTATTTTGAAAAGACTGGAGCAGAAATTGACTCGTGCGTCACGAAAAAAGGGATATTCGTGTCTATGCACACAAATTAAATAGATTAAATTTCATGACTATTTCACGAACTGCCATGAGACTGTGTTGTTTGAGACTAATTTCATATCCGACATACATAATTGGCTATATTTTACCATTGTGCTGCTCATGGTAAAAAATGGTAATTCCTAGTGCCCTAGGCTATAATTTCATCCAACTGTAAAGCCAGGAATCTCTGTGTGTCTCTCTGTGTGTTATTCACATATTTCGAGAACTCATCCGATCGACTTCACACTTGGCGGGTTTGCTCAGGACCGAAGGGGAGTGCAGTATCAAATGTGGTGCAATTTGGCCAAATGGTGGCACTGTAATAATGAACTTTACCTTCAAAATCCCTTTTCCCTGGATTTTGTGGGTCCTGATGAATCTGTCTATATAAGCCACGCCCATTTGCGTCTAGAATGATTTTCCACCATTTTGAATTTTGTCCAAATCTGATTTTTTGCTGCTCCTCCTACAAATTTTGAGCAATCATCACCAAATTTGGTACAGAATATCTCTGGACCAAGCCGGAATTAGTTACTTTGTCAAATTTTTGATGTTCCATATAGTTTTGCTATAGCTGGCTCTCAAAATTTGCTCAAATGCTGTGGGCAGGGTTTATATTACAAAAAATGACATATCTCCTGAACGCTTTGGACTATTTCAACCACAGTTGGTGGACGTGTGTAGATATGATGTCTAAGTAACCATGGCAAATGTGGTGCCATTTGGCCAATAGGTGGCGCTGTAGCAGCATCATCTAACTATAAAGGAAGTATTCTCTGTCTATCTGTCTGTCTGTGTATGACTGCCCTTCGCATATCTAGAGAACGTTCATCCAATCAACTTCACACTTGGCGGGTACAAGCAGGCCAACAAATTGTCTCAGACCTATCCCACTAATTTGTAGTTGAGTTAAGGTCATGCAACTTCAGTGCGATTTGGCTTCTTGGCAGGAGTGAAATGAGGATAAATGCATGTCCTGTAGCTGAAAACATTAATTTCTTATTTCCTATCAGAATTTTCTCTTTGAAATGTGGATTAATATAACTTTGTGATCATATAAGACTGCTGCTGTTGTTGTCCTGAGGTGCATCGAGGCGAATTCTGAAGGTTGAGCAAAAAAAATAAATATGGAAGAATGAAAATGAACGTTAATGGTGAAGGGGCACTTTAATGGGAAAATCCGCCTCACTGATTACTAAATCTGTGCTGAATAAATGATGGTTTTAAATCAGACCTCATATGTAAGAGCTGGAGGTTAATGAATTAAAACTGCATCATCTGTATAATAATAAAATAAGCAGAAGTGGACAGCAGTAGAAAACTATGCACATGGTATATTTCTACAGATCTGTGAATAGCAAAGTATCATTTCACCGTTTCACTTCACTGACAACATTTCAGACTATAAACCTTATACCACATATTAGAAGGAGTAACTAAAGGATTTGTGGTATCGCAGCATTTCACTGAGGTCAGAGCACTTAACCTGCTGCCTGTATTGCATTTCACCGTATCTCTCAATAATGTAATTGAAATCATTATTTGAAAAGGCGATTTTCTCCGTGGGTGTCCCGGAGGTGTGTTCAGCACTAATTGAAGTGGATGTCTCGGGTGTCTATAGCTACCTCAACACCTTCTATCTCAGCATGAGTGGTTCTGTAACACACCTGCATGACGGTAAAAACCTGCACAGACGTTTCACGCGTTTCTTTTATTAGAGTAAAGGGCTACATTATTATTGAATGCTGAAAAAGAGAGATCACTTTTCCTATGGCAACTGTGTGTGGCTTTTGTCCTATACACACTGCTTATATTCAATGCAGCACTGCAGGCAGATGTTAGCTTTTTAGTTGGAGCAGAAGGGCGAGACAATGTACTGTGCATGACTAATGTCCTGAATGTCTTTGCTCCTCTTTTTTATTATTGTTACGAGCACCAGAGTCATTAGGACAGTTGTGAAAGCGAGCCAGACATCAGAGAGGAAAAGGTCTAATTTCAGAGATGGACTCTACAGTGCTCTTTTCTTCTTCCACTGAAATCTGTTTAATTAAAAAAACGGAGAATAACCCAACAACATGGAATCGATGTCGCCTCGGTCCTTTGTGTGCTTTTCACACTGTCGGCTCACAAGTTTCCATCATAGAAGTATGAGCTCGGGGAGCATAACGCAGTTTGTATTCAGTCTGTGTGACAGGCGGCAAAGCAGCAATCTTGTCTGTCGAAAGACAATGATTCCACTCAGCTGCCATGTTGTGCACACAAATGTGCTACAAACATCGGTCCCGAAATCTGTCACCTCGCACGGTGAAGTTTGAAGTCTGTGAACGAGTCAAAAAAGATCCTCCGCGGATGTTTGATTTTTAATGCGCGCCTCCCCACGTCTGCTTGCACTTTCATTTGCCTACACAGGTTTTATTTTAACATGTGATTTCTAAATCCTCAGTTTAGTTTTTGAAGATCAATTATTGATTTGACATGTGACATTTACCCAGCTTCACCCTCCCACTCTGGCTTCAAAGAGAAATCTACATTATAAATAACAAGAAGTAGAGCTTAAACACTAAGTCTGCTACTCGATTAGTCTGCAACTATTTTGATCGTTTAAGTCATTTTTGAAGCACAAATGCCAAATGTTATTTAGTTACAGCACCTAAAATGTGGCATTTTTCTGCTGTTCACTGATTTAGATCATTGGAAATTGAATATTATTGGGTTCGGGGCTGTTTTTCCAGATAAAACAAGCGATTTGAAAATGTCACCTTAGTCCCGGGAAATGATGATGGCAGGCCTTTTTCATTATTATCTGACATTTAAACAATTAACTGGTTAATCGAGAAAATAATCAGTAGATTCATCGATATCCATCTATCTGTTAGTTGAATCCATCTTTGGGAAATTATTTTTAGCACAGAAATATTACAAGCCAAACAGGACAAAGTACCAAAAAACGAGGCATGCACAAAGCCAGTGTGTGCACAACCATCCGTGTCTAAACTCAGCAGGCAGGTCAGGCAAAAATCCATTATGATCACTCCCCAATGTCACTGCAGATGTATCCCAGACAAAGCCAAACCAAGTAAAAAAAATACATTTAAAAAAGTCATACAGGTGCCACACACACAAGCATGACTTGCTTTAAGAGCAAGTCATGCCTGCATTGTAATAGTTGGAGTCGTGCATTAGGTTTGCATTACAGTCAAGACTTGAGCTTTTTAGCCAATGTGCTCCGTGATTGAAATTCTCAGTCAGCCATCAATCTGCATTATAGACTGGTTTCCTCTTGTCTGGTGGGGGCTAACTGAAACAGATTGAGACAGCTCTTGCTCACTGCATCACTAATGGCTGCCAATGAAAGACGTCTCTGTGCAGTTGACCCGTGTGTGGAACAGGATCACGTCGCAGCTCGGAGCGATGGGGAGAACACAGCTCAATACAGGGAGTCTCTTCGGCATCAGTCACCAGTCAACAGCATCTCCTCATCCTATTGACTAAACGTTGCCTAGAAATAGAATCTAATCACGGGGTTTGGACAGGCTCTAGTTCTCCTAATGGTTTACCATTAGCTGACTGGAACAAAGCCCAAAAGTATAGAGAGATATAACATTATATTCCAGGGTGGCCGCATTGCATGGCATTAATGGGTTCTCGGTTATTACCATGGCAGCAGAGAACGGGAGGTGTTTGATAGAGAAAATTATACTCACCTCTTGTTTGAATCCTTCTCATTATTTTATGTTGGACCCACCCCCTTCTACATTAAACCTGAGAAAATGGCACAAAAAGCTAACATTTGTGGAATATGCATTTTCTCCACTCACAGCTTTGTTGAACGGATAATACAGGAGTGCAAACAATTTCCAAGCCATTTTGCAGGCGGGTCACAACAGTCATTACCTGCATGGCATAATTGACACTGAATACAGGCAATCCTGTTAATTGATTACCTAGGCCTTTTGCTAATGGGGAATGCAAAGCCTCATTGTACCTTCCATAAAGCCCCTATCTGGAACATTTCCACACAAAGACTACCAAGAGGCAGACCCAATAATGTTTCTAGATTTTTTCCCCCCCAGGGACCCCCAACACCTTTCAGATTGTTTTAATCCAATGCGTAATTACCTAAAGGATAGTGATCTAGTTAGGGATAGCATCTGGCACACTGCTGATCAAAAACAGTAGATGGAAGATACAATGAATGCAAAGCCTCATTGTATCTTGCGTAAAGACTCTGTCTGGAACATTTCCAAGAAGAGACTACCTAGACCTAGATTTCCAAGGAGAGACTACCTAGACCTAGATTTCCAAGGAGAGATTACCTAGACCTAGATTTCAAAGAAGAGACTACCTAGACCTAGATTTCAAAGAAGAGACTAGACCTAGATTTCCAAGAAGAGACTGCCTAGACTAAAAGACTACCAAGAGGCAGACCCAATAATGTTTCTAGATCCCCCCCACCCCAGGGACCCCAACATCGGGATACCTTTCAGATTGTTTTAATACAATGTGCAATAACCTAAAGGATGGTGATCAAGTCAGGGATAGTATCTGGCACACTGCTGATTAAAAACAGAATAAAAAAACCCAAGGGACCACGTGCCTCTACAGAAATATAACTTCATAAAGAGTACGCCCAGTTTGCTGTTTTGTTTTTTCACCCATGCAGGTTGAGATGAGGATGCGGGGGTTTGGGCCCCTCTCCCCTCTCGTCCAGGATTCAGCCTCCAGCTCCTCCTCTGATGCATCGTTTTTGCATCAGTACTTGGAGGAACACTTGTCCGCGCGCTGCTGCCGCACCTTCCCACAGCACAGTGCATGCATTCATCCAACGGACTCCACTTTAACCAGGTGATGAAAGACAAAGAGCGACGCTCAACAGTGAACATGATATGTTTTTAAACACGGAATTAAGGTAGAATGGAGACGCGCCTCGGTCACTGGCTTTTGATCGTTTTCTCTGAGTGGATTTGGCTCTTCACCTTAACTTCCATCCTGGGCGGAACAAAAGCGGAGCTGAGGTGCATTCCCTCGTGCCAGCTGCCGCTAATTACAGCATTTCCACCGGAACTCTCGACTCATGTTGGCGAGGCACCAGATGAAGAAGATGTTGTTGGATTTACGCACAACGTTGCGGAATTACCCGCGAGCGAAGAAAGTTCGTCCAAAGTGCATGCACTGGTAGAAGGGAATAATAACGCAAGTTGTCTCCAGGACGGTCAGCAAAAACTTTCCACCTCCAAAGTGTCTCCTGGAGAAAGTGCTTCTTCACCCGAAGCTTCTCCCAGTGATGCAGAAAATAACAGCTTTTCTGCAGAAAATGATGGATCGCAGGTTGATGTGACAGTAAACAACGAGGAGGACGCGTCCGGTTGGAGGCGAACACGCGGTGCGAGGAGCGCATCAGAGACTTGGTCCGAAGGATTCAGACCCGAGGACGCGGAGGAGGACGCTGCGTTTTCGGACCAGGAGGAGTTTGAGCTCACGAGTTCCACATTCGCACTCACCGGAGACACGGCTCACAACCAGGCGATGGTGCACTGGTCCGGACAAAACAGCAGCGTAAGTAGTAGATGATGATGTGCTTTGGACACATTTTACGCACGGTCCTGCTTTTGACGCAGTGTGGTCACTCACAGATCTTTGGCATGGCTAGATAAGATAAGATAAGATAAGATAAGATGAATCTTTATTAATCCCTGGAGGGAAATTCAGGTGTCAAAGCAGCAACATCAGCAAACAGAGTGAAACACAGGCGAGGTATAAAGGTATACAAAAATTATAAAAAACAATAATAGAGATATAAAAGATACAGAGTGAATGGGTGAACATAGTGTGTACAGTCCGTCAATAAATAAATGTAGTATGTGCAATAAATAAATGTAATATGTGCAGTCTATAAAGTGGTATATAGGATGTATAGTGTAAAGTAAAGTGTGCCAGTGGTTAGAGTCCAAGATGGTTGCAGATAGTGCATGTTTAAAGGCAGATAGTGATAGTGATAGGATAATATGAGTCATATTATAAAGCAGTAGTTTGGACTGAGAGACCTAATCGAGATTAAAATGTGTGGCTGCTGAGAGGTTGCAGAGTTTGAGGGAATCAGTCTTGCCTTGCTTCATCCTCTCTCTCTCTTTTCTGGCACACACATGCACACACACACACACACCATCAATGCCATTGTTTATTGATTAGCTGACTTGGCAGGTATAGGCTGAACTTTAAACGAATAAAACAAGGGGAAATAATATGTGTAATGTTCTGCATTATGGGTTGTACAGTTTTTTTGGGAGGGTTTTCTCTATCACTGATTTTTAGTTTTGGCATATTTTGTATTCTATATATATGAGATCAAGACACCTTTCTGTCTTCTTGTTAGAGCCTTATCCGCCTTGCTCCAAAATAGAGAGATGGGTGATGCTACTAAAGGTTAAGTATAGATACAGCTCACTGAACACAAGATATTGAAGGCTAAATGTGAAAGCCCTTATACAGGTTGAGATGATAACACTCTACACAAAGAACTTGAAGTGCTTTTTACAAAAAAAAAGAAAAAAATGGGGAGCAAAATGTACAAAATAGCATCATAGCAGCCTAATATTGTAAAACAGTAATTAAAGGTACAGCAAGAGATAAAAGACAAATAAAAAGCTAACAAAATAGATGTGTTTTAACCTCTAGCCAACCCAGTTTGGGAGTGGGAACAAGCATCCAATTTTCTTATATCTGTGGTTTTGAAAATCTTAACAACCCACAATTTTGGATGCGAGTGAATCTGAAGGCACTCAAAACAACAGGGAGCCTTCGATATAAGCCATTTAGAGCTTTACTCTATACACAAGCAGAGGGACTTTCAATTTAATTCTAAAAGATACTCGGAGCCATGCACAGTTCAGCCAAAAACCCACGCTCACATGCTCCCTTTATTTTTGTTTTGATCAGGAGTCAAGCTGCAGAGTTTGATTTATTTGTATACATTTCAGCGAGACCAGTGAAATGTGTTGTACTCCAGCCTGCTTGAGATGTAGGCATGAATTAGTTTTTTGACATCTGGCTGGCTTAAATTGCACCCTGGCGATATTTCTGAGATGAAAGGAGCTGATTTAGAGGTGTGATTTAATACTAAAAGCAACGCCTAACATATTGTCAAAGAAGGCCTAGGTTTGATGTGGGGAGCTGGAGATCCAAGATTCTTGGATGGTGCATCTCTTTTGACCTCGGGGCTTAAAAAGACTATTTATGTCTTGCTTGTCTTAAGAAAGTTATTTCTCATCCATATAGTAAATGCAGACAGGCTGTGAGCCAGTTGTATCATTTGGCTCTGCAGATATGTATATGTGGGTCATCAGCGTAGCTGTGGAAATTGACGTTATGATGACATCATCTAAGGGCAGGATGTAGACTGAGAAGAGCATGAGACCAAGTCATGTATTAATGATTTAAAACACATTCAGAAAGACCAGCAGCCCATTTCACAAGGGGAGTTACAACAATGCTGCAGTCAAATGCAGCCCACCAGAACGGAACTGGAAATATTTTAACATTCAACCTCAGTAATGCTTTATAAACATATCAAATTTGACTGTTAGTTTGTAAAACAGATGCAAATAAATAGTAAAAAGCAAAAAAAGGCACCAAAATACACACCAACAGCTTGAGTCAAGGTATGTTTTTTAAATCTATTGCCTCCTTAAAGGAATAGTTCAACATTTGGGGAAATACACAGTACAGTAGGGGAGACTGGGGACAGTTGTAACAATTTTTTGCATTTCTTTGTTACTCAGAGACTATTTGGACTAGACCAACCAGATTTTAATATATTAAACTTGCATATGCCTGCTAATTACCCATAGAGTTTAAAGATGATTACATATTACATATCATTCATAATATATATTTGAATGGAAGAAATCAGATGTTGCAACTGACCCCAACTCTGGGGACAGTTGCAACACGATCAGGAATGTCTGCAACGTATTAAAAATTACATTAAATTTCATTAATTAACTGTACCAAATGACAAAAATACAATTCATGAAAAAAATACTTTAATACCTCCAAAACAATTTTTCTTCTATAAATGTAGCAGCAGATGTTGAATGTGCCTTCTTTCTTCCTGGTGGGGGGGAATGTCTTCACTCTAGCTTGTTTCTGATTGGATCAGTGGGTTACCTCCGGGTCTGAGAAGTGAAGCCAATGATGAAGTGCCTTAAACTTGCATTCTGTCTAACAGCCAGCAGGGGGCGACTCCTCTGGTTGCAAAAAGAAGTCTGATTGTATAGAAGTCTATGAGAAAATGACCCTACCTCTCACTTGATTTATTACCTCAGTAAACATTGTAAACATGAGTTTATGGTCTCAATCGCTAGTTTCAAGTCTTCTTCAATACAGCATGATGTTCACTTAGTAAATTATGGTCCCATTTAGAGTCAAATAGACCATAAAGCAGGGGATGCTTTAGGGTGTGGCTACCTAGTGATTGACAGGTCGCTACCACGGCGTTGTCCGGTTTGGGTGTTGTTCGCGTTTTCATTTTAGAACTTTAATCACAGTGTGTTTTCAGTCAATGAAAGTTAATTATTACCTTTTTGATTGCCTGTAAATGTCTTACTCAGCTTTTAGTTGTGCTTAGCTCCACCCTGTCATGTCACTTCTGTTTGCAAAAGACAGCCAAAACCCAAGATGGCAATGGCCAAAATGCCAAACACAAGGCTTCAAAACTGCAGTCCAAAAAACAATGGATGACGTCATGTTGACTATGTTCACTTCTTATATACAGTCTATAGATTTGAGGAAAAAGACTTGTTGCAACCATCCCCAGTCTCCCTTAAATATGAATCTGAAGCTACAGCCAGCAGGGGATTATTTTAGTTTAGTATTAAGACTGGAGCATGGGAGAAACAGCTAGCCTTACTGTATCCAAAATTAGAATTTGACATCATCTTTTACACAGTTACATTATGAACTTTCTAGTCCTTCTCTGAGAAATTAACCCCTTGATGACACAGAGTCTCATCCCGCCTTCTAACAATGTGACAATGTGCATGTGTTCCCACTTCTGCAGCCTGCCACACCCTCTCTCTCTGTGTAGGTGCAGGCCAGGTGGTCACCATGGAAGCTCGCAGATTTTCCAGCTGGTGTACTCTTTAGAAATCTATTTAAAGTAGTAAATTATTTAAAAAGTGGCCAATTTCCTTTAAACATCTTTGTTCAACTTGTTAACAGTTGCAGTTCAGTCATAATGGCTGCAATCAGCTTCCCTGGGTGTATGAGAAGATTTGAAAGAGGTTTAGCAGCCAGGCACACATCAATAGGCAACCTTATCTTACAGGCTGAAAAAGGAGAGGGAGACAATTAGTAAAATGTTTAAATAGATAAATTGGCCAACAAATACAAAGAAAGAAGAAAGGGTTTAAGGCTGGTGAATGCTTGCAGTCTTCATATACGTAATATCTCGTCTGGCTTGTTAATGTGGCTCAGTGTGTTTGGGAAAGTGCTGCTGTGTTTTGACACTTCGGGGCAGATCCCACATGTTGACTACATGAAATCAAGTTTTCACACTTAAACTCAAAAAGTCAGACATTTGTTATCTATACCGTGCAGCCTACTGTGATGTGTTTGTTGCAAATTCTGAAATCTGATAATTGGTTTAGTTGTGGGTCTACAGAACATCAGCCAATGTGTGCATGCAGTTTGTGAGACACATTGTCTGAGCTTGTTATTGACTTTGATATTTAGCTTTCCTGTCCAATTCCAGATTTTTATTTTGCCAGTCATTTGCTGCTAAAGCCTAGTTTTTGGATGTTACTGTTCTTTTATCATTTGTCCAATTATGACGGTTTGATAAGCTGCAGTGCCATTTCGGCTTTTCAAACAACATGAGAGCCAAGGAAAATGTAAAAGAGAGCTCAGTCCATTGCTGCTACCACACTGATTCATGTGGTTATTGTCCGTCACTAGCCCGAGTTTGTGCCTCTCATGTATTAGTATATATTGGGGTCACAGAGGTAATCATCAGTTTCTCTAAAAGATAATAAGCTGCGATGTTTGAAAAACTGAGAAGGTCAAATATAAACCCTGACCTCCGCTCTGACGGTATTTACAGCATCCTCAAAGACTCCTCTAAACATCTAGATGAAAATATATTCCATCTGCTGAATGACAAAATGATGTTGCTGATGTTGAACTTGTTTCTCAAGTATCACCTCTGTTTCTGAATCAAAACAAAGATGGCAGCCTGTCTGCTACCTGGATAGGAAAACAGACCTGAATTTATGTTAATACATGAGCAACACAACCTGGGCCGGCTCTGTCTCATGCAACATTTCAATACCAGAATTTACCAGCATGCTTTAAAGGAGCACTGTGTAACATTTCGGGAGATCTATTAGCAGAAATGGAAGATAATATTCATATGTATTCATTAGTGTATAATCATCTGAAACTAAGAATAGTTGTGTTTTCGTTAGCTTAGAATGAGCCCTTAATATCTACATAGGGAGCGGGTCCTCTTCATGGAGTCCGACATGTTGTACCGCAAAGTTTCTACAGTAGCCCAGAACGGACAAACCACACACTGACTCTAGCGAGCGCCTTTCGTGTTTTTACGTTACCTGAAATCTGTAGTTCTCTGAAACGCCTGTGAAACTGCTGTAACATGAGCCGCAGAGTGCAAAACCGTGGTACCTCCAGTCTGACTTCCGTTGTTCCTAAAGTAGTGTTATTATGGCAAGGATGGCCTCTGAGCGAGGCGAACGGCGTTACCACGGTTGTGCACTCTGCAGCTCACGTTACGGCAGTCTTGGAAAGGGAGGAGTGAGCGGAAGGGTATTCATTTGGTTGCAATCTGCAACCACACCACTAGATGCTGCTAAAATCCTACACACTGTCCCTTTTAAGGATTTGATTACAATGATATAAATTGTAATAAACATATATAATTTAGTAAGCCTATAATATTACTAAGAAGATGTATTTGCTTTTTTCAGAACTCCGAATGTAGCATCCATATAGTCATAGCCTTGAATGGTTTATCTACAGGAGCCAGAACGGTAGATACATAATTTCAACTTGTGTTGCAGAGGATGTTAATCAAAGATCCACTGGGCCTTTATTAGCAGTCAGCCAAGAGCACAATAAACATAATACAAAAATTTAAAATACAAAAATGGAACATTTTCAGTTATCTTTTCAGTATCGGCCTTGAGAAGCAGGTAATTATCAGTTGTCATATCAGCTGAAAATACTCCATATCGTGCATCTCTGGTTAAAATTGTACTTAATCCGTGCAGTGTCTGCTCTGCTTTACAGTAACTTTAGCTTGTCACATAAGTAAGACCGAGGATGAGGAGGCACCACAAATGGGAAGAACAATATTAATTCTTCAACATACCGTATTTTAGGATTAGGCTACATGGGTTGCTTTTGACTTAATATGAATGAATGAACTGTGAACTTTGTACTTGATGTTTGGCTTTTATTCAGGTGCTCTAGTTTCCTCTCACAGTCCAAACACATGCAAGTAAGGTGAATCAGAAAGTCTAAATTGCCCGTAGGCGTGAATGTGTTTGTCATTCTGCGTTAGCCCTGTGAGACTGTCAAACTGTCCTGGGTGTTGCCCAGTGCATGCTGGGATAGGCTCCGGCCCCTCACGACCTTGAACACATCTGTCCTATTTTGTTTCCGCTCTATCCAGCTGTTTTAAATGCCACGCATATAATATTAATCACTTAAAATTCTCCACAGAGGAGTTACAGGCAGCACACTGTATTATTTATTAGATATCACAGGTGATAGATAACAAAATTAAATGGTACTTGTGTCCTAACTGTGTTCAGAAGCATGAAGTAGTCAGAGTTTGAAGTGGACACCATCTTCCTCTTCTTTTTCTTCTTCTTCCTCTGTGTTGGGGCCAAGACGATGGAGAGCCCTACAGCATCCAGGACACTTCTTGGGAGTTTTTGTCCTAAAATAATCAAGTTGTTGGTAGAGAGTCTTTGCCTACATCTCACTGGCTTTGAGCTTCAGGCATTTAGTCTGAGTAGCTTTTTCCTTAGGACTCTCCATTTCTTGGGAGAGCCTCATAATCTTTCTCTACTGAATGGCTGCTTCTCTGGACTCAAAACCTTCTGTGTCTGGTGCATTTGTTGAGTTTCTCCATCTTTGGCAAAGGACTTTCTTCTCTTGGAAAAAATACCATTTTCTGTGCCTTGAGCAACCTCGAGGAACCGCTTCTCAATCCTTGAAATGCCTCCTCCATCTCGCAGCCATTGACTGTTTATGCCCTGCTCATGGTTACTCAAGTCCATGCTTTGTAGCATTTTCTAGTAGAGGGCCTCGACTTCTTCACCACCATTGTTTGCCTGATAGCCTGGTGCGGAGCTCACTGAAATAGTGACATTCTCCTCCTCATCTGCCTCTTCAAATTGGAGGCGGGCCAAGTAAGCAGTAGTTTCATCCGATTTCTTGGTTGCTTACTTCTATGACTGAATGGTGAATAAAATACTGTGTCCAGTGGCATTCTCCAGTTCCACTTTTAAAACCAACGTATCTGAGCATTGCCGGAGTATCTGCTGTCGGTCCATTCAATGCAAACATCTATCTTATTCTACCTGAAATAATTAGGCTTCATTCAATCATTAAGCTTCACTGTCCTATGGAGAGCGACAGACTGCCATACAGTACCTCAACTGCACATACTTGAGAAAAAGTCCAAGAAAGATAACACTTTGGTGCTACTAGAGATGACATTTTTTTCTTCCTGATACTGATTGCAATACATGAACTTGCACATCGGCCAATACTGAGAACAGATCTGATATCAGTGCGTTAAAAACAAAAATATATGTTTTATTATTTTTTAACCACTGTATACTACTAATCCTATATGGATATGATATGATTGATATCATTGTTTTATGGCCTGGCTCAGGTTAAACCCTTGGTAAAACATTAACAAATACATACAGAGAATGAAGGCCATAGAACTTTCTTTTATTATCTAGTTTGCCTGTCAGTCATAACTGAAAAAGAACTTAAATAAATAAATCTAGGATATTGCCAAACTGCTGACATTTTGCTAGCTATCTCTGGCTAACGTTACACTCTCCGTAAGCACCTGCCCGATTGGTACTACGCATGTAGTGCTTCTTTCTCATCTCTGTTGAGTTGCATATGCGCAGTACCAATCAGGCAGATGTACGTGTAAAGAGTGACACGTGTTTTTGTTGTTCCTGTGTAGCGTAAATGAGTTGATGAGTTATATGATAATGTGATATTGGATCGGTACGTAGACTCACATACTCGCAATACCAGCATTTCAGGCTGTATTGGAGGCATTTCCGATACTGGTATCGCTATCAGAGCAAATCTGGGTGCTACTAAAGCCCCTTTCCCACACGTATTGACACACATTGAAGTGAATATATAATAGATACAATCAACGGGGATTTGGACAATAATTAAAATACATTAACGTACAAAACATACAATTAATATGCTTTTCTCAAAGCCACCAGATTCCAGTTAGACAACAATAATTTGACCTCGCTGATCACCGAAACACACTTAATTCAAACAAGACAGAAACAAAATAAAACTCATTAACTCCGTCTTTCTAATGTTCTAATGATCACCAACTCTGGTTTGGTCGAAATAGACCCTTAATTCACAGAAAAGAAACAGCTGTTATATGCGCTCCTCAAGGCTACCAGACTCCATTGACAAAAACATAAGTTTTACCTTCGCTGATTGTTGTAAAACAGACTTTATTCAAACTCGACAGAACCACTGTTCCAACAAGCACCAACTCTGATTTGAGAGTTCGAAAGAGACACTGAAGAAGATATATAAAAAAAAAAACTAACCTTGTTTTCTGGTGCGTCCGTGACCTCGAACATGACACACCAGAAAAAAAAAAAAAAAGCAAACTTGTCTTCTGGCAATGGGAAAGGAGTCCATCGCCTATTGCTAATTTTGATGGAAAAAGGATAAAAGTCATCCAGAGAGACAGTTAAGTTTGTGAGGGCCAATATCATTTGACTAAGGCAAAAAAGGGGGTAAAATATTGGTTAAGCATCAAACCCAGTGAGGGTTATTTCAGGATGGAGGCAAATTAGATTCTAGCTCACTTTGCGATGCTAATTACAAGGATTTACCTCGACCCTGTCAAAAAAGTCGGCCTCATCAGTTTATCAATACTTTATACCAATAACTCTGTAATAAGCAATTTGTATATATACAATATATATTTTTCATAAAAATGTTCTGCACCTGAATATACCAGGGCCAAATGTGAAACCACATTAACATTTAATTTGATTGGCAGCCCTTTGGTTTCTGGGTGAGTTAGTAATACGATTATGACCATGTTTGCTCAAATAACACTCCACTCTGTCGCAATCGAAACCCGCGGTACACAAACATATATGTATTTGAATATTTATGCGTTGAATACACACAGTATACTGTTTTCAATGAACATATAATAATTTATAAATTATTTACAGGACAATTACTACAGAAGTTGCAGCTTGCCCGACTACAGCAACGTCTATTACGTTAGTAATCATACCTGTTGAGCCCTGGCTCTCCATGTTGTACCTTAGGGGGAGGAACAGGAGACTTAACATAATCAATGATTCAATTCAATTTAGTTCTTAACACCTTTTCACCATTTTATCTCGCCAAACTCCCCCACATTGATGCTGCCTCCTCAGCATACCATCATAAACAGCCCTGATCTGGACACATTGGTGCGTGTAGCTTCCTGCACATAGCATGTCGACATGCTCCGACAACCCTGTGGCCACTGCTGTCAGTGTGGACGCCCACCAGCTCCCCTCTCTCCTGGGGTGGCTGTGATGGACAGGCTGCTGAGGGGGAAGGGTTGCTGTAGCGTTGTAAAAGGGAGTGAACATCACACGTCCTGCTAAAGAAACATAAATAAATTCATTTAATGCATATTGATAAGAATTGTAACACCACGACACAACCAAAGACAAAGAATCAATTTTTCCTCACAAATTCTGGGATGTGGCATTGCCTACATTGCATGGATAAACAGAGGGTCTGGTATTTAAGGCTCAGCACTGCGCAGAAGCTACTGGCTCAGCCAAGCCACCAAGCCTTCCTGTGGTGAAGATCTCTAACGCCTTGAAATCCAGCCCGTTCTCATTCCCAGGGCGTTAAATAACGAGGCTTTGTCATGTCGGTGCTTAGTAATGCTGGTATGATTCGCCTTAAACTGTAATGTAAACCCGTCCGTGGCAACAGTGAATGCTCCGAGAAAGTGCGCCGGGAGTGTGGTGACATAGTTTAAAGAGTGAAAGAGACACACCAGGTGGGCGGAAGGGAAGTTGGATGGGTCCAACAAACACGAGGCTTTCATCCAGAAGACCGCTGTTCGTGTCCCGTGTGTCACGTTACAATCAGCCGTTCATTTGTGTCCCGTGTTCACAACTTTCAGTTGTCATTTTCACTATACAGACGTAGAAGTTTTAAGTTTTAGGTTTTAAGTTAGTTCTTTTCTAAATCTAACTATAGTGGTTTTGTTGCCTAATCCTAAAGGGATGCCAAGGGTAATATTGGCTTTGATGCCGAAAATAAAGTGACACCAAGAAGCGGTATGTGACGAGTTGGGATGAGAACGTGTTGTGAAATCCTGCCCGGTGTGCCCCCAACCCCCTCTGTAACAATACATAATGAGCTGCAACAATGCATAATGCATAATGAGATCTTACATTTTATTTATTTATTTATTTTGTTGTAGAGACGTCTTAGTGTTTCCACTCTTTTGTGTTCGCTTAAATCAAACTTATGTTGTGCAGGCCCATATTTTTATTGTTTGTGCTCTGCCAGTTTTTAGTGTTTCACAATATTTCAAATTAAAATTACCGTAGTATCTTTTTAATTTATTTTCAAATCACAGTTTTAATTTTAATTTTAAAGCTAGTGCAATACTGGCATCATATGAAACTAGAAAACCTAAGGAAGTCATTGGTACCAGCCCTGTCTTACTGGCTTGTGAAGGAGGTTAAATAACGCTCCAAACTTTCGCTAAATTTTGCAGAGGAAAAACTGCCATGGCCATTTTCAAAGGGGTCCTTTGACCTCTGACCTCAAGATATGTGAATGAAAATGGGTTCTATGGGTACCCACGAGTCTCCCCTTTACAGACATGCCCACTTTATGATAATCACATGCAGTTTGGGGCAAGTCAAAGTCAAGTCAGCACACTGACACACTGACAGCTGTTGTTCCCTGTTGGGCTGCAGTTTGCCATGTTATGATTTGAGCATATTTCTTTATGCTAAATGCAGTACCTGTGAGGGTTTCTGGACAATATTCGTGATTGTTTTGTGTTATTACTTGATTTCCAATAATAAATATATACATACATTTGCATAAAACAAGCATATTTTCCCAATCCCATGTTGATAAGTGTATTAAATACTTGATATAGCTCCCTTTTTGGGGTATATTTTGAACAGAAAAAAATGTGTGAATAATTCAAGAATAATCGTGATTAACTACTTTAATCGATTAATAGCCCTAATTAAAACCTATACAGTTAGCGCCTCAGTGCTCCATCTATGAATCAGAAACAGTCGTTGGCTGCTGTTGTTGTTGTCGTCGATATACTGTTTTTGGCCCCTGCTCAGTCGTCTCCTCATTTTGTATTTCAGAACTCTTTCATTTTACAGTGGCCACCTGCATTACTCATTCATACAGTATGAGTTACACCATCTGGCTGCTGTAAGAAATGCCTCACATTCAAAACCATAACTTTGATTTACTCACTGAAGTTTCCTTTTTGGATTCACAGTGATGCAAAAACAAGAGGTTTCAAACACTGTTGGTGAGCCTATAAGGAGACATATGGGTGAGAGAAATCTTTACCCAGCATATTAATCTAATCAGCTGTTTTACTTTATTTATGTCAGAGAAAAGTGTAATTTATTAAAGAGTCCAGGGAGCTTTTAGTTTGTCAACATGCAACCAATCTCCTACCGTCGCACTCAGCACTTTCAAACGGAGTGCTGAAGAGTTAAAAAGTAGATTGGAAAAAAACAACTTTTCGGTTGGGTAGAAAAAACTCCTACCCTCTTGCTTTCTAATCTTGCCTGCATTGATCAGACCCCCTCCTCGTGCACACTGAAGCTTCCAAGCTCAGCAGGCCGCCGTAGCCTAGCTGCTGAACTAGCCTTGACTTTCATTTATGGTGAAGAAGCAAATGATGCGAGAGCAGAAGCCCGAAGGAAAGCCGTTTCAGATGACTCGTCAACCAAGCTGCTACTTCCACACAGGGCTGTTGTCTCGACACGAGTCAGACTCTTTCTGTTCTGCTTGAAAGCCATAGCTGTAGCACGGAGTATCTGTTCTCTGTCCATTTAAAATACCGGTTATTTGATGTTCACAGATCAATGGTATTACCGTCTGCCAAGGTAACAGTATGTTGCCATCAGTCACATTGGAGCTGAACTTTAATGCTTTAAGAATAACATATTTAAAAGAAATCTATTCATATCAATACCCTTAAAGTGCTTAAAGCAATGACAGAAGATGTTTTATTCACTCTGATTTAACTCCTTGCATTTGTATATCAGGTTTTATGAGGACACCAATAGTCTTTTTTGTGCAAAGGGATATTGTGAAGTCGCTTTATAATTCATGATTGCAGTGACCTGCTATCCATGTGAGAGCCAACAGCTCCGACTTCAAACAACCTAGCTTCGGCACAACATCTGGCCTACGAGGAAATGTTGCCTTTGTTAACGAAGTGATATAATTTGAAGTGGCAGGCAAAAGCCTCTGTACATTACGCGTTTCACTGAGGTGGTATTGAAGTATACGAGGAAATGCTTTCCTGCAGGCTTTTTGTTGCTGCGGAGTGAGTTGCAGGGTCATAAACAATGTAATAGAAATAGACAGTTTCTTTCTTTATTAAAGGTGTTAAATGATGCAGTTTAATGTGGTGATTTTATAAAGTGCAGTTTATGCTATACCGGCCTCTGGGGTTTTTGAGTTTTCTCGCTAAGCTGTGATTTTTTTATTCCTTGAAGGGCATTTGTTGCCACATTGTTAACACTTCTGTGGTATTAATAGCTTGTTAAGCAGGTGTTCACACCCTTCTCTTTCCAATTAGTCTGTCTTAGTTGTGACATTTAATGTCACCCGTTATCACGAATTTGATTACAAGCATCAGACAAAATCTTATCTGTCTTATGAAAATAGCTGTTTTATTTCTGGATCACATGACTATGTGTGTGAAATGTGTCGCACATTGTCATGAACCAACACATAATTACCACCCAATTTTGCAGTTCCCCTCAGGTCCTGGTTCTGGCATCTTTTAACTCATCGTTTTGGTTTTACATCCCTGCTACTTTAATGCTAGATGTAACCACAGTACAGTTGTTCCGATAGTGATACCAGAATCGGAAATGCCTCCGATACAGCCTAAAATGCTGAATTGGGTATTGACGAGTACGTGAGTCTCTGCACCGATCCGATATCACATTATGATATCATTTATCAGTTAATTTGCACTACACAAGAACAAAAATAACACATCACCCCCTACCTGATCCGTACATCCTGCCTGATCGGTATTACGCATGTGCAACTCTAACAGAGATGAGAAAGAAGCAAGATGCTTGTTTCCATCATCAGCTCTGGAAACAAATGGTTGCACTAATGTTTTATACTGTTACTGTACTATTATTTTATTAAATTGTGGCTGCACTTGTCAGTTGATTAAAATATGTAATCTTGATTAATCGCATGATTGTCCATAGCTTATTATCTGTTCAAAATGTACCTTAAAGGAGATTTGTCAAGTATTTACATGTGAGTGGGCAAATATGCTTGCTTTATGAAAATGTATGTATAGGAAATCAATTAACAACACAAACAATGACAAATATTGTTCAGAAACACTCACAGGTACTGCATTTAGCATAAAAAATATGCTCAAATCATAACATGGCAAACTGCAGCCCAACAGGCAACAACAGCTGTCAGTGTGTCAGTGTGCTGACTTGACTATGACTTGCCCCAAACTGCATGTGATTATCATAAAGTGGGCATTTCTGTAAAGGGGAGACTCGTGGGTACCCATAGAACCCATTTTCATTCACATATCTTGAGGTCAGAGGTCAAGGGATCCCTTTGAAAATGGCCATGCCAGCTTTTCCTCGCCAAAATTTAGCGAAGGTTTGGTGCGTTATTTAACCTCCTTCCTGACAAGCTAGTATGATATGAATGGTACCAATGGATTCCTTCGGTTTTCTAGTTTTATATGATGCCAGTATAGCTTTAAAACTGAGCCCGCTACAACCTAAAAATCGCAAATTGCACCAATGTGTTAAAGAAATTAGTGCCGTTAATGCGTTATGGCATTAACTTTGACAGCCCTAATTTAAATGTGACGGGAATCTATTAGATTGTTCTATGAAGTTATTCAAATATGCACTATGAATCGTACATATTAGAGGTCAAAGAAGTCAATCCTTCAACTATATTTTGCATCAGTTTCACCTCTTTCGTGATGATGGCATGACATTCTTAGTATCAATAGATTCCTTACGCTTTCTAGTTTCATATGATGATAGCTTCTTTAATACTGAGCCTACTACAACCTCTGAAAGATTGATTGAGTTAATGCATTAAAGAAATTAGTGGCGTTTGAATGAACTTTGACAGCCCTAATGTGTATTTAAATACACACACAGACACAAGTCCAGGTACATCTCTAAGTGGAATTTTTTTTGGGTGGACTGACCCTTTAAATGTTTAACTGTACAGCATCAGAAATGATCCCAAAAAAAGAAAAACGTGAACTTTTTACTTGTCATTGCTAAGTCTTGTTCAGGGCGAACAGTGAGCTGGAGCCCATCCCATCATGCATTGGGCAAAAGGCAGGGAAACACCTTAGACACTCTTCACCAGTTTTTGAAATGTCATATTTGTCTTTATTATTAATATTCCAGTCAGTAACTCCTGTAACAATTGCTTTTATGGAATCATCCATCTGTTTAATTGCAGTGGCTAAATGTGATGACAGTGTTATTGATGAGGCAACTTAATTCCAACAGCTGATGAGGCCGGATCAACGACTTGGTGAGAGTGGGAATGAATTGTAATGTGTATTCGGTCGCTCCTTTCATTTGTCTCAGGTGTTCACCCTTCAATAACTGAACTCCCCCGTCTGCTTTCTTGATACCCCCACCCTTTCTCCTCTTCATACAACACCTTCATTCTTCAACAGTAATCTCTTCACCCAAAGCCCTTTAAGTCACCATTAAGCCTCTATTCATTCTTACATAATGATCAAATTCATCCCAGTCCATTTACCTCCAAGGTTTAAGATTTACAAAGGATTAGAGGTTGAAAAATCAATTTGCTTGCTCTTGGATGTCAAGTAATCCAGTTTGGAGATATGTTGGCGCCACTGCAGTCTAATGGGCTGTGCACTACATGGTAACTGGCATCAAATGTGACACCTTTGTTGAAATTCAAAGGCAAAGATATGCTAATATATGTCATTATTATTTAAATCCAGAGAGTAAGTTCTGCCATTATCCAGTGTATGTTGTAAGCATTAAAAGAAGTAGCCTTCGTCCAGTGATTTCAAATAGCAATTTAATGGCTGATGTGACATGCTGAACTTCAAACACCTGTTTCACACAGAAATATCTACAAAGTGAATACAGTATCACTGTATCGATGCGTTAACTGCAGCCATGGGGGCTTTACCTTTCACTTTCAACATCCCTCAGAACACCGGAAACTTTTTCCCAGCCGGCAAAGTTGGATGCAAATTATATCTGACTGTAATCCTGGATCCTTCCCAAGCAAATGCATAAAGTTAATTGCCATAGAGAATGGGGCATATTTTTTGTCCTAATTTTCAGACTGCTGCGGGTTGTTTTATTGCCTATGACAGTGTCCATGAGGGTATGACTTTTGGAAGGTATAAAGGCCATTTTATTGGAAGACCATAAATCTCTGCAACCCAGCCTGGACACTTGGTACCATAGTTATAACAAGCTACATGGATTACCTCTGAACTAGCGCACATATAAAGGAAATACAGCACAAAGTAATAGCAGAGTCAGAGTTTTCACAAAGAGGGCAAATAATTAGGAAAATACAGCAAAACTGTGAAGTTTAAATTCATTGCATTAACAGCAAGAGGTTATTTAGACACTTGTGGTACATTATTTAATATTCACAACATAAAATTTGAGGCATCGTGCAGGTAAAGACATATGTTTATGATTAAATACATTAAATGAGCACAATGATAAACATGCAGAACATGTAAGACATTTCAGGATCATGACTATATTACTGAATAGTTCATGTTGTAGGTGAAACAATTAGTAGATTCATCAATTAGATCAACAGAGAATTAATCAGCAACTATTCATAACTGTGTTTGATCATTTCAGTAATTTTTGAAGGAAAAATAGATCTATTTCTGGCTTCTCATTTATGAGGATTTGCTGCTTTTCATTGTTTTATATAATTGTCAATAGAATATATTTAGGTATTAGACTTTTGGTCGGACAAAACGAGACATTTAAGGGTGTTGTCTCAGACTCTGGGAAACTGGAAACCATAATAACATAACAGGAGTTTCTGTATGTACCAGCAAAAAGTGGGAGGATTCTTTATTATATTTCATTAGCTTTGGTTTTAAATCAGAGTTACTGTTATTGTGTTTTGTGGTATTGCACGAGTAAAGTACATCGACGGACAATTTGGCTTTAAAAATCCTGAAACGCTATCATTGTTTTAATAGATTTTATCCCTAAACGCTGTAGTCGACTGTACATAAGGGATCTGGAAGTGTCTCATGTGTGCACAGCGTGTGTCTGTCAGTTAGCTTCAAGAAGGGGCAGGCTTTGATTTAGCAGAGATGAGGACGATTGACTCGCTTGATATGAGCTGAAAGCCTAGAGAATAAGTGCTATTTGGAATTTCCACAAACTGCGTGAGCAAGGTGTTAAAAAGTTCAAATTTCTTGTTTACATGATGGAGTTCTTACTCGTTACAGAGAATGTTACCCCAAACGCCCATAACACTGGATAATTAGAGGATAGCTATGAAAAGATGCCCAGAGAGGGATCCCCAGAGAGCTATATGATCTGCACATTTTACGATGGTACAGTGCAGGCGAGGCACTGTACTATGCGTTTGTGTAGCGGGTGAAGGGCACAATGTGAACAACTATTATAGTGTAAAGAAATGTTGACATTTTATAAATCACAATTGCGTAGAAATGCATTCTTTTGGATGGCAGTTAGTATTATAGTAATTGCAGTTTTTCCTCATGTTATTGCCTAGCTGAGAAAAAAGGAAATTGCAAGTTAAATGTACATAAGCATTGCTTTATGCATCATGCATATACAAACCCACAGGCTTTGATTTATGTTCTGATATTCGCTGAGGAAAAATTACCGCTACAAATTAATGTCCACATGAATCCATATCTGTGGTAATTTACAAGACATCTGTAAATCTACAGCTTTTAAGTCTGTTTATTGTAAACCACATATGACTGTGACACTTTTTATGATCCTTTTTAAAAAAGACGTTCTGTTTCTCTGTGCCTGGAATGAATAATAGCATTGACTTATTTATTCATAGTTTACCAGCGGTAGCATTTGCTGGTAGTCTACTGGGTCTGAGAAACCATTACAGCATGCATATGTGGTCAGCTTTTCCTCAGGGAATATACACAATGTTTAAAGCGTTGAGACAAACAAAGCAATGGGTTGACATGCCATCACAGTTTTGTTTGGTTTTTAATGAAGCCGCATCTGTCAAGCGGCTTAAAAGAAATGTGCGCGGACGGCTCGGCTCTTTTGTTCCACCATGTGACACTTTACTGCTGCTGTTGACAAAACACTCCTTCGAAGTTAGTAATCCGTTTCATCTGTTTCGTAGGTGATCCTGATGTTGACAAAGTACTACGACTTCAACTCTGGCAGAGTAACAGAGAGTTCTTTATGGAGGTAAGATCTTCTGTCAGGTATTACACATCATTTCAAATTGATTGTTTCAGAAATCTGCCACAGAAAATGACACATTACTTCTGTCAGAGATCTGTAAAACATGGTTGAATACAATGTTGTTTTTATATGCTTTGTGTCTGTGACTAATATTTATAGCACATTTTATGCATCACTAAATTCCAAATAAGTTCATTTGCTTTATTTTTTACATTATTTTGACTTTAATAACAGTATATTTATAAGAACTCTAACAGTAGTTTCAACCTCTCTGTTGTCTAATTAAACATAAGTAACGTCACTACTGTGTGTAAGATAACATAGTATACATTAATTTTGACTGACTTTTTGGCAAACAAAAGGAATTTATATATATTTGGCCAATATAACATGTAAAACTTTCGTTATTGTTGTCGCCTTCATTAAAGCAGCAAATTATCAAATGACAATGTGAAAGTGACAGAGGTTTATGGGGAGTTTTCAGCTCATAGGGTGCTCCAGGGATGACGTATTTTTGTAGGCCAAACAGGACGTTCCCTTGACAAAAAAGCCAATGGGATTTTTCTATTGGGTTTTGGATTAATGCAGAAAATAAACACTGCGGCAAACAAATATTTATGATATTTACACGTTTTATGCCGTAATATAATCTCCACAAATGAACACTTTTATGATTTTGGTAGTGTGAATGCAATCTCCAGAAGTAAAAAGCCAACGTTATGCTATAAACGAGCTACACCATGGTCACATGAGCTCGAGTTTACACAACGAGACTGTAAAGTCGGATAAGTCAGCTCAATGACGATTATTAGCCTCATTTAGCCGCTTGTTAGCAACTGGCTTTTTTTAAAACACGTAAAAGCTTCAAAATTCACCAATGGGGTATTTATTGATAGCGGGGCAGCTAAGCTGAAATATTCATAACAATGGTGCATTTTTCAAAATTGCTGCCAAATAGGCGTTAAATATTCAAAGATGTTATAAAAAACTAATTTTATGAGTCTTGATGATTTCCAAGGTGTGTTCAGATTAGATCAGATGTCAGAAGATCACAGACAATTCTTTTTACCTCTTAATTTTTTAAGGATGCTTTTTAAAGGCTTTTAACCTGAGAAAAAATGTGAAAACCAAATAAAAGGAGCATGGTAGCATGGTACCTTCATGATAGAATGATAACCAATACACCTATAGAGCGGCAAGATCTTCAGATCTTCAGCTTTCCATCACTATATTTCTCTTTTCATTAGCAAATTGACTAAAAAGAAATTGACAGAGATATCGCTGGAATAAGTTCGGTCTTGCGCTGAGTAGCCACCAGTGTGTGTGTGTGTATATGTGTGTGTGTGTGGAAAAGGAGCTGAGCCCCGCTCTCGATGAAACACTAACACAGAGAGTAGAGGCCAGAAGCAGCATGCCCATAAATGACACCTAAACAAAGCAGCATAGTTTGTTTTCTCTTCATTTAGCTTAGGCGCTGTGAAGGAAACGCTTATAATGGCAGGGAAAACCCTGATGTTTCTTAATTGAATCCACATTTTGGCAAATTGCACAATGTTCCACAGTTTACAATTGATTCCATTTTTATTATCAAATCCTGCGATTCCGTCCATGTTTACCTCAACGTGGAAATCACAGGCCCCTACAGAGCTTCTTAACAACACATCAAAACAACACATACTGTAGCTGCAACGCATAACAACACAGCTTCATAACAATACATAGCTTAAACAAAAAACACATAACAACACATAGCTTAAATAAAAAACACAACAACACGTTGCTTCATAGCAACACATAGCTTAACCCCTTGCCATTCCAAACTGTTGTTTATAGGAATAGGGGTGGGGGACAGGGGATGTTCAGGGGTAGATAAAAAATCAACAGTAGATGCCGCATAGAAGTGGTGTACGTCATCTGAAAGCTGGGAACCTGAAGATTAATTAGAGGTGCAGCTCGGCACTGTGTGTCAAGCTCTAGTCATAAATCAGAAGTAAACATGAATTAATAAATAAATTAATTAATTCAAATAAATTGTAACAGGTCTTAGAACATGATGATATGAGTTTGTGATAGCCATGCTCTTTTATGTCAGGTTTTATTTCTCAGGTTAAAAGCTAAAAAGCACCATTAAAAAATAAAGAGGGAAAAAACATGTCTGTAATCTTTTGACATCTGATCTAATAAGCTTGAACACACCTTGGAAATCACCAAGAGTCATAAAATAATTTTTCTGCAACACTTTGGAATATTAATTGCCTATTTAACGCCCATTCTGAAGAATGGCTGCCACGGCCCTCAGGCCTCCAATTAGTAGTGCCCCGATATCTATATCTTTTCATAACATATAAACCTACATCTGTGCCAGATGTGTTGCTTGTATTGCAAAATGCACAGTTGTTAACCACAGACCTTATTTCAGGCATCTAACCATAAACCTATTAAAAAAACGACTTTCAAACGAGGAAACAGGAAGTGCTAAAATGCTAACTCTTTACAGGACTCTTGCAGAACTCTATTGTACACAACCCACTGTACTACCTGCTCAACACCAAATGGCAGACAGACACAGTTAGCGACTAGCTGGTGAACATAGTGGAGCATTTGGCAGCGAAAGAGCCAGACATTTCCCTCAGGAGTTGGTGGAGACCAAAAACAGAGCTACAAGACAGTAAATATTGGATTTTTTCCATTCATGACACAACTCTAAACGAATGATGATTTTGCTCCATAACTACTGGATGTGTAAATAAAACAACTGTTTGCTAACAAGTTTGCCATATTAAAGGTTAGATAATGCTGAGAAACTAGCAAGAGTACACTAGATTTTAAAAAGGATCCAACTGAAAAAGTAGCTAGCAGCACTAGCTGCTGACTAGCTCCAAAGGTCACCAAATCTAGCGAGAACTTCGCCAAGTCGGCTACACTGGCAGCCTGTACATTCACGTCTCCCTCCAAAGCCACTCCCCCAAAAATTATCATTATGAACGTAAACAACGAACGCGGCTATTGTTAGTACTCACAGCTGTCAAGCAAGAAGCTTGTGGAAGACTCCAGTGACGTGCAATGAGTGCACGGGCAGTGTGCGCACAGGCAGGTAGGCAGGCAGGTAGTTAGCCCGTCCAATCATTATTGGACGGGCTTATTACAGTTCTGCTTCAGCCACAGATACTGGAATTTTTTCTTTCTTTTTTTTGTCTGAGCATTTGTTTTATTGATTGCTGTTGGGATGTAAATATAATTTCAACAAATATAACAAAAAATGTATTTGAACAACATTACCAACCCTAACTTTAACTCAAAAGTTGGATGATATGTCAATGTTGGGTTTACAAATTGGTTCCACTGTCCCCAAGCGGCCAAAAAAATCCGTTATTGCAATTTGCAAACCCAATTTCTGGCAAAGGGAAATGACTGCATCTTAAATACTTTTCTGGGTTTTAATAAGATCATAACAAAAGAAAAACATGGGGTTGATTTTATTCATTTTACTCATACAGCATTGGGGCCTGTGGGTCTCCAAACAACAAGGAAGTAGAGCCAATGTCAGCAATACACAAATAATGAATAATGACATATTTCCTGAATGCTCTTTAACACTCTGAAAACAAAAGATCCAATAACAATATATAAAAATATATAAAAATCCAGGAATCCACAATTTGTATTTTATTTCATGCAGTATAAAACATTTCAGTGCTGCTTGTTTCTGAAATGTCACCAAGGATCTGAGACCAGCATCTATTTCGGTAACAATTCATATAAAGACACCCAAAATGAAGGGACATTTTTGGAGGACATTTGATATTTTTGAGTATATTTCTGGTTTTAATAAAAAGTTTCAAAAGAATTTTAAAGCTTTTGTTTCAGCCACTAGACAAATATGCCCTCCAATCCTCCACATGATTTCAAAAACATGAAAATCACAAACATTAAATTACGTTTTCACCCTAAAGCATCAATAATAATAATGATGATGATAATCCCCTCTCCATGTATGCCACACAGGATATTCTTGTTTATTTTGATAATTAAACAAATCTCCATTCATCTAGCAAATTGCTTCATGACTTCTGCTGTTGCAATTTTCTGCTTGCCTGATATGCTTAATGATACCATCAGCATCTTAACTAGTAGGTGTTTCTCCATTCTACTTTGCTCTCCACTGCAGCTTGTTTACTTTGTCCTTATAATTGAATTTTAGGTCAACTGATTATGGGACCACATATGAGAAACTTAACGAGAAAGTCGGGCCAAAAACCATCCTGAGCTACTTGTACGTGAGTCCGAACAACAAAAGGAAGGTAAGTCTCCAGATGCATCTTGTGAAAAAAATCTCGTATTGAATAAATCTGTCAATTATTATCGCTGTGTAGCAGAGTTTTTTTTATCATTTTCCCGACATAGCAGCTCTACAGAAGTCTGCAGCGTGTGTCTGTTCCAAGCGGCGCCTCGCACAAGTACACATAAGCCCTGTGGAATGGATGCTGTCAAGGTGGGCCGCTGATTCCCCCGTCTCCTTTCTTATCTCGTCTCAGATCATGTTACTTACCGACCCGGAGGTGGAGAACAGCCTGCTCATTAGCCTTGACGAGGGGGCGACCTATCAGAAACACAGCTTAGCCTTTGATATCCTCAGCCTGCTTTTTCACCCCGAGCAGGAGGACTGGATCCTGGCTTACAGCCACGACCAAAAGGTAACGTGTAGCTGTCAGGTGGCATGAAATAGCTGGAATAAAAACTGAAACAGTGACAGGAAAAAATAAAAAAATCTCTGGCTGCTGAATAAGGGCTGTTGTGTGTAGGGTTCACTTGCTGCTTATCATGCACACGTTCGCTCGCTGCGAGTGTTCTGCCAGATTGTTGCTCCGTCCCATTATATATCACCAGCCTGTTGGGTCACAACAAAATTAATACTTCTATAAAATGATACAAAACATAGGCTGTTGTCACGGTCAAAAACATTCATTTTGATAATAGCGGCTAGCTTTCAGGACACGGCCTTTATGAGCAGAGACATCTGCCACTTAAGCCAAGGCTGCAGTTGCCGAAATAGAGGCAGCTGATCACCTGCTCCCCCCTAAACAAGTCATAAGGTCTCGCTGCAGACTCTTACTCTGAATGGATGTGTCCCAGACAACACAGGGGGAAAGTTAACAAGGAAGACACGCACACAAAATCCACACGCAAACACACAATTGCGAGCATAAACACGCACCCTCCATTACGCCGTGTGAGAACCCTGCTGTCTGCTTTACTCAACACCACAGACATCAAACTCGGCCTTCCCAGGCTGCTATTGCAAGACTTGATTTTCCGAGAGAAAAACAGTCAAGGTCTGAGAAGTGAGATAAATGGTGCAGGGAGGAAGATGAAAGCTTAGCTGAGGACCGTCGACGGGTCAAAATAGAGACGCTGTAGAGAAGTTTGCCTTCAGGTCATTCTGTACGTCTTTGTAAAACTAAATTTAATCGTTTTTTTCCCTTTTAACTGCCGAAATTAATCTTACGTAGGTTTCATTTTACATTTATTGATTGTCTGTCATGTCTTTTTAAAAGTTTAAAGCTCTTAGATAAGTGAAAATGATGTTGCTTATCCTTGTAAAGCTCCAAGCTTAAGATGCTTGCAGCTCGATCATTATGGCAAGATGACAGGCCTTCTGAATGCTTGGACATAAGTCCAGCTTTGCAGTAAAAAAAGAAGTCTAATGGCTTTATGGAATAAAAAGACTACAATGACAGTTAAATGAGTGATTTTATAACACCAATTAGGCTGATATCCTGCTGAGTTACGAAGGAGACACCATTTGTCTGCCCCCCACCCTCTCCCCCCTTCCCTCTTTTCTCAGGCATCAGAACGAATAATCTTCACTGTTTTAATTTTTTATTTTTTTCTGGCTTCACAGTATCGCTGTGTTTTTACAGGAACTGATGGATTTTCTCATCGCTGATGCATGTTCACCAAGTATGCACTCAGTAGCGCAATATTCAAAACAACATCAACACATTGGCGCCACAAAGTCAACAAATCTTGACAGCTACTTGATAATACAGTTAGACATACATCAGGAAACAATTCTCTTGGATATTCAGACTTGGAACATTATTCTTTATGCTGTAACTCATTTGGTTAATGCATTCCTCTCATTTTTCAGCTCTACGTCTCCGTTGAATTTGGGAGGAGATGGCAGCTTGTGCACGACGCTGTCGTCCCCAACAGATTCTACTGGTGAGATCAATAATCAGTCATTTGCAGAGGGTTTGTCTTCCTGGGAGAGAGAGAAATGCTGCAATATCGCCACGTATTTTGATATGCTCCAACAACACTATGAATAATAGACAAGCATAGAACAATTATACATTAATTAATTAAAATGTATGCATTTTTGCCATTCTGTTCACAGCAGTAGAACAGAAGGGGAAATGCCTTCACTGTACATATTTACATGCAATATGTTCATTTATGTATATTTTTGCTGAACTTGTTAACAAGTTTTTGCAGATTCTGGATACTGACATGGTAGAAACACGAGTACTGACTCCTACTGCGTTAATATTGCATGTTTCTGATCAGTCAGCAGCTTATTTGCAGTAACATCAAGACAAACATTCATGTTATTGCGTCAGATTTAAACTTAGTAACAAGTTGAGTGTCATTTGTACTTGTAAGAAATATTATGAAGTTTTAAAGGTGCTAAATGTGAAATTTGGGAGCCTATTTTATTGCCTCCGCATGGCTCTCAACATGGCGACAGCTGAGCCAGCAGCTCATGGCTAACGGTGCTAACAATGAAAACAAAAGCAACACTGTTGACGGAGCAAACAGTGTTAACCTGAAGGGGAACCGGAGGTCGGGTGCTACGCTTTCCACGATGGCGCCGTCGGTCGGGATGGTAGTGGTGTAGGCGTATTAAGTAGCATAAAATGGAAGTACCCAAGTAAAGTGCAAATACCTTAGAATTGGATTTAAGTACAGTACTTGAGTAAATGAACTTAGTAACTTTCCACCACTGATTACAGTAAAAATGGAGTAAATGACACGGCACATTTTAATCTCATTGCTTTTATTATTGAATGTCAAACCAAGCTAGGTTTTTAGGGAAGAAGATCTTTTTTCTTTTCTTTATCAATTTTAACATAATACACTAAGCATCTAGTTTACATATACTGATTAATATTTCATCTACTGAATGGATGCTGCTCATGAAATATTGAATATTAATGAATTCATTAATACATTGTTACAAATCGAATCATACCAACTCACATCAGTTTGCAATGTATTTAGTATGATACCTGATGTATATTGCACAGAACCAGCTCTAATGGTGTGTCAGAGAGCTTCCAGGTGTCTTTCAGAGTGCTTTAGCGTTATTAGCTGCCGGCTGCTGGTACAGGGCTTATGGCCCAGGATAAATGTTTAATTTATAATGGTTTTTATGGTTGTTGGCTCCAGAATGCCTTTCACACATAGAACTAAAGAAGCAGAACCACCGATTAATCAAGGAGGTTGCAGTGACCTACAGTACATGGTTGTGTGCAGCTTTTGCATTGGTCTGGGATATACAATGACCCAACACATTAACAACAATATTACAGTAAATAAAAATCACATTAGTGAAGCGGTGATGACTAAGTAGACAAAACAAAGGCTAACTCTTGTTTAATGAGGCTGATGTTTTTATCGTCAAAGGGAAGGCAGATGTATGACACATATCTCATGGGGTTGGGGAGTAATCTATAACCTCCACAAGGGTTAGTGACTCTCTACTTATGTATGGTTAGTTATGTTATTTATTGTGTCATGTGCATACAAATTCCCAGCCCACATGGACTCATAAGACACCAAAATATATATTTTTTTAAATCATCATCCATCCAGAAAAACTAATCCGAAATGAAGGACACATTAATAAAAAAGTGTAGCCCCTCAATCATCACATAATGGGCAATAAAACATGGTCAATCATCTTCAGTCTCACCTAAATCACGTAACAAACAAAGCCCTTTCTCTTCAGGGAAACAATTCAACTTTTCTCTGTAGCTAGTGGTAATGTATCCGAGCCTGTGCACACAGAGATCTTTGACTTTCAGTAGTTCAATTCTGCTTGGCATAAGGCTCCACACTGTGAGAGAATATGTTCTTAATTCAAGATTAAGGAACAATCTGCCCTGAGCTTCATAACTATTAAGCTGCAACCTGTTTTGAAAAAAAAAGAAAATAAATGAATCATACCAAATAAATATTTTACCTCGCTAACCCAGGGACGCCCATGCAAAAATATCTTTCTAGTGAAATGTTGCCCTGTGAGACCTTATTACTGCGTTTAAGAGGCTGTATCGGGCTCAGCCTTAAAGCTAGAGTGAAGCTATGCAACTAGAAAATCTAAGGAATCCATTGGCACCAACCATGTCATGTTAAAGGCTAAATAATTTAATTTTGGCGAGAAAAAACAGCCATATTCACACGGGTCCCTTCACCTCTGACCTCAAGATATGTGAATGATAATGGGTTCTATGGGTACCCATGAGTCTCCCCTTTACAGACATGCCCACTTTATGCTAATCCCATGCCTATTCTAAAAATGGTGTATTTGAATATTTCTGCATACTGGTGTCCCTAAACAGTCTTGGAATTGCATAAAATTGGGTATGACTGGAAAGCTGAGACTCTTGTGGATCCAATGAGCTCAATAGTATCCATGTGTGATGATGTTAGCCAAATGCAATTCTTGCAGAAATCTCTAAATGTCAAAAGTTTTTAATACCAAATAACAGCATGACTTTTTCTATGGTGTTCCTCAAGGTCTTAATGTGGTATTTTGGAAGAATTTTTGATCATTTTGATCAATTCTCGAGCGGTAAAAAATGGTTAAATTTAGCACCAAATCTGTTAACAAATGATATCAACACAAAATTTGCTGCAACATCTTATGAGACATTAGCATGGGAATGGCCATCATATATGTCCATCATAATGTTCTATGCCCTTTTACACTTTCACAATGTCTTTTAATTAATCAATTAATTACTTAATTCATTAGTTTATTACAGATGTATGACTAGAACAACTTGACACACAGTGCTGCATCTCTCAAATTAATCTTTAGGTTCCCAGCTTTTAGATGGCGTATATCACTTCTATGTGGCATAATACTCTTGACCTGCTGTCTCTGCCTAAAGACCCCCTGTACCCCCCTAAAAAAGACCAAAACCGGTCTATGGTCTCTTAGGGTTAAGGCATATTAACAAGTCAGCTATAATATTTACAGCTTGAGTCTATATGCTAATTAAGGACAATGGCGTCTGAGATTTCTTTTGCATCATCCTGAAGTTACTAGATGATCAATCAAAAACCTAATTCTTGATGTTCACATATGCACTTCCTTTTATCTTCGAGGAAATAAGTCAACCAAAACATGCCAGAAAAAATAACCTAAAAACCCCCGCTCCCCACGCCATAAGAGATCAAGTATGAAAGAATTTCTTTCATCACCTCCTGCACTGCTCATCTTATCTGAAAAAATCTGACAAACATGATTTACAAAAGCATGTTAACAGCCACCCTCGCTAGGCAGACGTGCTGGTATGTGTTAGTTATGGGAGAACACTGTGTAACATTGCAGGGGTTTATTTAAGAGCAAGCGCTGCTGTTCACTGATAGAATTGGATGAAGTATTTGACAGAAAGTCCATTAAAAGAGATGGAGCTGTGAGGCAATTACAGAGTGCTGAGGGAAGCAGGATGGGGGCTTTTTATATTATAGTTCAGACACGGTATGGAAAATGAGAAGAAACCCATCTTCTGTCACAACAGCTGCTATTAATACAACAAGTGGTCACTCCTGTCGCTCTGTACGTCATGAAGAATCTCTATTGGAAGTGAATGAGATGGCTAAGTGCACCTTACCCATAAAGTGTGGTACAGGTCAAATGTCCGTCAGGCCAATATTTATAGATAAGGTTGTTGTATTAATGCTTCTGAGAGGAGAGTAAAGATCACATCTGTATTTCCCATACCCCTCTTACAAATTCAAAATTAAAGTCTAATGTAAGCCCCAAATATTACACTTCTGATAACGGAAAAACAGAAAGTAGTGCTGCGAGCTAAATGCATTTATAATGTGAGCAGTTTTCTCAATTTTCTTTGTTTTTGTTCTAATTATTTACACAGCATCACTTTATGAAATATGCCTTGGGATAACAGCAAAATGGTTGATAAAGCGTTTTGCCTCGATGCCTTATTAAGCCACCTGATTCAAAATAAATAACAAGAAAGATAAAATTACAAGACAAATGCTTTGTAACCAAGTCTACTACAGTATATGCACAGGCGCTGCATACTGCATAACCATAGCTCCCAACCTACCGTCCCTGGATATATCTGAGGGATCACAAGATGATAAAATGGATAAGAAAGCAAAACATACAATTCTGTTTTATAAAAATAATCACAATACATTTTCTTTCATTATTAGTGAAATACCAGATACTTTAACCCCTCCAGGACTGGGTTACACCAGCTATTCATTATTAAACTAAGTCCTTCCTATAGTAACCAGCTAGTTAGAAACAAGTGATTTTTCTAAATCAGGTTGCAGGTTAAATTTGAATTGTAATTTAAAATCTTCCCAAGTTTACATAACTTTCAAACAGCCTTTTGCATATGTCAGATATGTCGACCATATTTCATATTACTCTTCAATCTACATGGCTAATACAACGTTAGTTTTATCATTTAATTCAGTTAGACACGCAGCAGTCACAGCTGGTAGTTAACTACTGTGTGTCCATTTTTAGTAACAGCTAATCTCTACGCACTCCATTTTAATTTAAATGCATAAATCTCCACTTGCATTAAAACTGGATTAAGTTTGACCCTACGAAGAGCTGCAACCATCTCCTTGAGGTGGGAAGGTTTTTAAGAGGCCTTCTAAAAATAAAACAAATACAATTATTTGAGAAGGAAAGAACTATCCAAGATGGAAAAACATCAGTCTTTGGTTAAATCATTTATATTACAACTCATGTTTTGAACAGGCCATTAGCTGTGACAAGGTTTAACAAACAAGAAGGTTGGGAACCACTGACCTAAATATGGGCATGCGATATAATTATTAATGTACACAATATCATCATTAATGCACACAAAGTCATTATTAATGGACACAACGTCAGTATTAGTGCACACATTGTAATTATTAATGCACACGTCATTATTAATGCACAAAATGTCATTATTAATGCACACAAAGTAATTATTTATGTACACAATATCATTGTTAATGCACACATTGCAATTATTAATGGACACATTGTCAGTATTAATGCACACATTCTAATTATTAACGCACACAATATCATTAGTAATGCACACCGTGTTATTATTAATGTACCCAATGTCATTATTAATGCACAGAAAGTCATTATTAATGCACACAGTGTTATTATTAATGCACACAATGTCTTTATTAATGCACGCAGTGTTATTATTAATGTATGCAATGTTGTTATTATTAATGTACGCAATGTCATTATTAATGTA
Source organism: Sebastiscus tertius (assembly GCA_916701665.1). NCBI lineage: Eukaryota > Metazoa > Chordata > Actinopteri > Perciformes > Sebastidae > Sebastiscus > Sebastiscus tertius. Next base: position 41,474 of record CAKAOH010039462.1, on the reverse strand, counting down.
CACAAAGTCCATATTTATGTACACAATGTCATTATTAATTTACACAATATCATCATTAATGCAAATATTACAATTATTAATGGACACATTGTCATTATTAATTTACACAATATCATCATTAATGCAAACATTGCAATTATTAATGGACACATTGTAATTATTAATGCCTACATTGTAATTATATATGCACACAATGTCATTATTTATGCACACGATGTAATTATCAGTGCACACAATATCATTATTAATGCACTCAAAGGCATTATTAATGCACACATAGTAATTATTAATACACACAATGTCATTAATGTCATTAACGGACACTTTGCCTGAAGCAGAAACCTAATGTTTCCTACATGTTTGTCATAATGTCACAGGTCCAGACTGGGTTTAGACAAAGAGCAAGGAATGATTCACCTGGAGATCATCGTCTCTGACGGACGTGAGTAATATAATGGCGTTACCTTGGCAACGCAGAAACGTAGATTTGTCAACATTTTAAACAGATTTCACATCAAGTTTTGCAACATTTGCTGTAATTCCTAAACCCAAAAAAACGAGAGAGAGCTTTTTTCCTTTTGGCTGTACTAAAACTTGCCTCCTCATCTGAATTGGCTGCATGGAGACTCTTCATACGATTAAGCTAATTCATTTTTCAAGGGCCGGGCTGTGACTTGGCTCTTTTTATTGGCCACGGTGCAGAGAGGGGGAACTTCCATAAGGCCTTGTGTGTTAATGCCCTGTCCCTGGAGAGACTGCCTCATTTGGCTGATGCTAACACACTGGGACAGCTCTCTCTCTCTACTTTATCTATTAGTGAGAATAAGGATTGGCCTCCAAAATTTTGCCTCTATGGCTCACTTAATACCATAAGCACAAGCTAAACCTTGATCGTGGACTTCAGAAGGTTGTTTGTTTTTCTCTTTGTTATATTCTTAGCACTCATTTCTTGCTTACCCACAGGGTCACAGTACATAACTTGTAAACTTCAGAATTGCTCCGATGGAAACAAGGGCAAGCCTTTCCCTGGATTTATCATCCCCAATTCCCTGGTGGTTCAGGATGAATACGTTTTCATCCAGGTGGGTTTTTATTACAAGGTCTGGCTTCATTAAAGGACAATTAAAAGCTGTAAAACCACTGCATTCAATCGCATCTTAATGTACAGTCATGTTTTTCATTAACTAAAAGGGGCCATTATCCTGGGAAAGGATGGCATGAAATTGAAATCACGATGTTTTGTATTATACTACAACTCCACTCTGCCTTAATGCACAATATCCTAATTAGTAGCAAACCCAGAGAGGTTTTGATGGTGGCTTAAATTGTTTGATACATGCTGCTAGCAATCAGTGGGCACAGTGAAGTTTATGAATATTTACCTGCAATGTGATTGAACTACAAATTGCGCTCTATTGCTTTTCCAGGTGCCAGTAGGTGGCCAGTCTGTCCATTATGTGTCTTATAAAAGAAGCGCTTTCTACCCGATGAAGCTTCCCAAGTACACTCTGCCGAAGGTAAGGCTGCTGGAGGAAAGGGAGGCAGTGTTTGGTGAGTTGAGCACACGCAGAGGAACAAGCAGCAGAACAAGTGCGGCATTCATATCACTGTGAAACACTTTGTTTACTCCTTCAGGCTGTTTTGGGGTATCATAATGACTTGGTGAGGGTTGATTTTAAGTACTGCTGTTCCCAGTTAGTCATAATGTTTGCTGACAAATCCATTAAATTGTTTTCCCCACATTATTATCCTCCTGAAAATTCATTCAGTTATGCATAATTACATCTTTAGATCTTGTGTTTATTTAAGACCCGTGCATAGTTTTTAATCAGTTGCCCTCTTGTCTGCATCAACAGATATTTACTTTAAAAAATGAAATGTGGAGTTGCACAGTTTCCCCCACAACTCCAAAGGGAACTTTTTGAAGCAGAAAAGTCCATTTGCATTTGCACAAAAACAATGTGCTGCACTGAATCCCATTTGCTAAAAGCACAGCAGGGTGGCTTAGTGGTTTTAGAGACCGTGTCACAACAACAGGAGAGATTTAGTGCCTGCAGTGTGTTGTTTCGATCAGTCTATCCATCCATCCATCCATGTACGGGTCAAAATCTCCTTGAGAAGGACACACATCCTTTACCTCGCCTCATTCTGGAGAAGGGATTTTGTAAAGTTAAATGGAGCAGGTCTTCATTTTAGGGCTTCCTCGACCAAAGAAATTCTTTGTCGACTAATCTATTATTTGATTTAATTGACAGATCTGTGAAACTGAGTTTCTCCACAAAGAATCACACAAAAGCACCACTTTAAATTATTTACAAGAGATGTGCTCTTAAGATTTACTGGAAATAAGTCATTCAGCATGAAAAAAGCATTAAAAATGTGACTAAAGGAATCCACAGCATTTAAAAGAAATCCTGTAATCACTTCTTCTAACCAACCAATATTTTCCATACGGACTGCCTATATAAGCTGGGTTCTACCAATATTATATATTGTATCTTTTTATTTTTTTATATGTGTAAATAAAGAAAGGAAGACCAAACCAAAACAACCAAACCAAAACAACCAATTGGTTGACTAAAGGGGGGTAGCCTTTATCAGAAGTGATGAATCGCTAGCTTCGCTGCTTGAGCTCTGTGGCCACTATGGGCACATTAATATGCAGATTCACACTTTTTTATTTAGAGAACCCCATTGAATCCATTAAAACCTTGTTGGCATCCAGAGTACTCATGAATTTCATGTATTTAGGATTTGCAGATAATCAGCACAGATGACAGCCAGGTGGTGGCGGCGATTCAGGACTGGCACCAAAACGACTCCTACAACCTGTACATGTCTGAGTCCAGAGGGCTGTTCTTCACCTTGATGCTGGAGGACGTTGTGAGCAGCGGAGGACCGGAGGGGAACATCATGGTAGACCTCTATGAGGTAGGCAGCGACGGTCATCCTTTTACATATTTTCATGTTATTCAGGCATGCTGGACCAACTCAAATCACTGGCCTGGGTTTAGAACTAATACAGTTTATAGGACAATGTGTTGTGTTCACTAATGTTTACTATCTAATCAATCGGTTGCCATGCAACATAATAATCACTGCAATTATACATGCAACATTATTTTCCATTAAGTGCAATTCTATACTCATGCCTACATATTCTTCTGTATGAGTGCTGAAACATAATCCTGGATTAATTTATCTTACATTTAATCAACTAACAAATCAATCAGCAACATTTTTGATAATCAAGTAATCATTTAAATCACAAATCAAACAAAAATGCTAACCATTTGCTTGGTCCAAGTTCTCAGATTTGCTGCTCAAAGTTGAGGATTTGCTGTTTTATCTGATTTGTATCGTTGCAAATTGATTACCTGACTATATTATTTCCGTCTATTGGCAAGACAAGAGTCGGGCTGCAACAAACGATTATTTTTTTATATGTTGATTAATCGTTAGGTCTATAAAATGTCAGAAAATAGTGGAAGTTGCCCATTGTAATTTCCTAGAGTCGAATGTGATCAGGTCATCAGATGCCTTGTTTTATCCAACCCACTTGTTTTATCAGTCCAAAACCCCAAATTGTTCAGTTTACAATAATGTTAAGACAAGGACAAGCAGCAAATCCTCACATTTGAGAAGCTTTTTTATTTTATTGTTGCTTGAAAAATGACTTAAACAATTCATTGATTATCAGTACAGTTGCTGCTTTCATTTTCTGTCGGTCGACTGATTGTTGCATGTCTAAACGAGAGAAGAAACTTGGAAGAGCTGACATTATGTTCTTAGGATTTAATGGACATTTTTAACTATGTTCTGACTAGGGCTGACCTGAATGCTTGTTGCCATGGTAATCAGCCTCCAAATCAGTATTTGAATGCTTCTTTTGTTTTTTATTTTTAATTATATAATCATATAATCATTATGAATAAAATAATAATAATGTATAAGTCCCAAAATAGCCCATAAGATAAAGAATAATCCCACATAATTCATTATTCACATTTAACATTAATTATTATTCGTTATTCTCAGATGAATATCGCTGTTCGTTGTGTGTAGAGATGCAAGTGTGTACAGTAATGCGGCAGCGGTGCTGTTCCAGGTACTGAAACGGGGGGAGATAAAGACCGACAGACAGAAGAACATGTCAGCCTGCTGCGCCGCGCTGTGAAGCTTCGAATACCTTCGAATATTTCTCACCGCAGCTTTGAAACCCAAAAAATGGTATTTGGGGTAGCCGTAGTTCTGACACTGTAAAATGTTGGACAGAATATTACGATAACGGATATAATACTCAGTTATACACTTCAGTAAAGTAGCTCTTTATTCATCAATCCTCTCACATTCACAATTTAGAGTCTCTAGTCCACCTAACTTTCTTGTCTTTAACCATGAAGAAACTTGAAACTGTGTATATAAGAGCACCATACAAATTTAAATTCCTGATTTGGGAGCTTGAACAAAAACAAAGAGACTCTGACAAGTAAAGTACCAACAGAAAGCCTAAAACTTTGCTCGGAGTTAATCTGGACTTTCTTCCGTGCTTTCCTTAAGTGTACCCCGCTGCGCTCGGATGTCTTGGATGTCCTCACCATAATGGAACAGATGTTGGTACATTGCATTTCATTCTGCTGCATCTTAGTGTCGCCCTCATATCCACTTCCTGCCTGCTTTTATTATCTTATTCATGGGACATTATTGCACAAATAAACATTTAGGTTCAGTCTTCAGATAGCGGACCATGTATATACAAGTTTAATGTCACCTAAAGCCCATAGTCACAATACAGGCAACATAACAGCATAAGCTTGTGCCCTGAACATGTTGTATCTGTGTTGACAGATGTGCTACGAAGTTCGCAGTGACTGCACATGTATGCATCACTTTAGATTATCCTCATCTGCAGCCAGCAGTAAAAGCATCACATTGTTACAAACACACACCTAAGATAGCCGTCAGCATTGGTTACTCTCGCTGCTCACTGACCTCCACACACACATATTATGTGTAATGTTTAATATGGAGAACTTATAAGCCGGTTCAGGGAATCGGGATGGAAGGGGAGGTGTCTGACGATAGAGGTTGGATGTCGAGGATTTGCTACCCGTTCACTGGCCAGCGCCCTCAGCACACTGGGCTTTGAAGGGGAAAAAGAGGACTGAGGGGACCACCAGTGCAGCGGGAAGAGTCTCTACATGGCTGAAGAAAGAACAACCCTCGGTGCGAAGTGGTTTGTTGTTGCCAGCTGGACACAAGAAGGGATCTGATCAGCCTCTGCTGTGTCGCCCGAGGGAGGGAGTATGATGTTGAAACACCCGATGATCCCATGTGTCCAGCAGCATCACAAGATGTTTTTTTACTCACCTATGTCCAGAAGTATTTGTCTGCAATGACCAGTAGAAGACATGAAATGGTGATTCCTCCTTTCACAAAGATGTGTGCTCTTTAAATGGAAGAGAAATGTGAATAGCTGCACATGAGAGTCTGCATCTCTGTGCACAGAAGAAGAAATATCTCAGGGCTGCGCCATATGTTGTTTTGATTCAGCAGAGTCCTACAGATGGTCCAAAATAGTGCTCCCTGTCAGAAAAACTATCACTTTAAGACATCTCTTCCTCTCCGATCTAGGCCTTCAGCTTTACTTAAGCCTGAATAATTTACGGTTATTTTTTTCCCTCCCTTTTTTGTTATTTTTCCCCCTACCGCTCTCCGTCTCTCATGTTCGCAGGTTGCTGGGATTAAAGGGGTGTTCCTGTCAAATAAAGTTGTTGAGAACCAAGTGAAAACTTATATCACATACAACAAGGGGAGAGACTGGCGTCTTCTTCAGGCTCCAACAACCGATCTCCAGGGAAACAAGGTCTATTGTGAACAAGTAAGTGGGCCACTGACAAGAGATAGATTCGAATTTTGGATTTCCATTATGTTCTCAAAAAATACTACACTTTATCATGCCATGCTGTGGTCAAAGAGTGCAAAGAAATGTGAATAACATGAACACAACTCAGAATATGTCAGTAACTGAAGAGACCTTTCGATTGATTTAACATACTGTCACTCACAATTTTGTCCAATTTATATCTATATTAGATAAGGTCTGTAAGGTAGCACTTTTTTATCTTTAATTATTAAAACTATATTAATTTCACAATCAAATCTAAATACAATATAAACAGACATCAAATCAACAATCCCAAAATGTGCGAAAGAAATAAATTAACCAAAATATCCCACAACTGAAAAATAAACCCACACACAAGCTGATAACACAAACAAAAAATCAATCCCCTTAAATTAATGTATTCAAAATAAAACAAACCCCATAATTAGAAACCAATAATTGAAACTAATAGTACTTAGTATCAACCCAGTAAACTCAAAACCCCAGAAAAATAAAATAAAACCAATTAATTAACTACATAAGAAAAACAAAACTCTTAAACCAACATGAGAAGACAAAAACAAGAGAAACCAAACCCTTGTAATCATACCCTAAATCAAAATCACGGCTCACGGCCCCTTCTCTGCACTGCTCTCACCCTCCGGTTCCCCCTGAGGCTAACTGTCAGCACTTTCATTGTCACGTCATTGTTTGCAGTGTTAGCGTTGTTAGCACCATTAGCTGCAAGCCGCCGGCACGTTGTCACCATGTTGAGAGCTGTAGAGAGGCAATAGTAATGCTCCCAATCCCGTATTTATTACTGTAGCGACTACTATCAATTTAATAGCCGCTAAGAGGCTGAAATAGGCTCTATACAGTGTGACTCGTTCCAAAAAGTCCAAAAGTCCAGATGCGTTTTACGGTTTATCAAATTAAAGGAATTACAAACAATAACGCTGAATGGAATAACTAAACGTGAAGTGATGGTCAACAGAAAATATCCGAGCCTATCTCACCCTCTTTGTCTGACTCCCACAGTCACAGTGAACAGGTAATAATAGGTGAAACCACACCCCTGTGTCAATTACCGGAAGTGATGATAACCAAAAGAATGCGTGTAGCCTAAACAAATAATAATAATAATAATAATAATAATAATAATAATAATAATAATAATAAACAAATTAAATTACCATTGTTCTATTGTTTTTATTATTATTATTATTATTATTATTAGTAGTAGTAGTAGTAGTGGTAGTAGTAGTGTTTCTTTTAATAGTTTGCTGAGGATTTTATCATATTATACGGTAATATGCTGCATTGTATAACATATTATATTATAATTATAGGGATGGGTTTAACGCACTGAAGTGCAGCACAGAAGCACTTCTTTCCGCATGTTTTTTAATGGATAATTTAATGAATCAAGTCAGACAGACTGTTATGTTACCATTCATTACTCAGTACAAGACACATTTGTTTTGTTTTTATTCATTTTAAATGTAAGTTTTGATTCATGGCAGCAAAGAAAAAGCTTTATATAATCACATCATCCCGGGAGAAGATGGGATAAAAGACATGGTGTAGAAAGTAGGAGAAACACAATAATTAAGGAGCACAAAGGTCAGTCAACAATTAAATAAAATTAAAATGAATACAATCCTATACATAGGACATTCTTTGCCATACATTTAATCTTAACAGGCACTTTTTCTGAGTCCAATTAAGGTCATACGAAAAATCGCATCATCCAAACAGACTTTTAATCTGCTGTGCATACTCTCATTAGATAATATTTTAGCTGTAATATACCAACCATAATAATAATGCAAAATATACATTTTGATGTATTGGATTTTTGAGTAAACATCAGAACATCAGAAGTCAAAGATTCCTCCTATTGAGCTTCCATCATAAATTACCCCTACGCTGTTTCATTCTGTGGAGACTTATATCTATGTAATGTTTTGCAATGTGAAAGCTTTTTTTATTCTTCAACATATTTACCACATTATGGCAAAAATGTTTTTCATGTTCAAATTCTACGAGACCCACGATCCCGACTGACTTTACTGTCTTTCAGAGGCTGTAGCAGGTTCAGGCTAAATTCGGGCTTAATAACGCTCCAAAATTAGGCAAAATTATGGCAAGGAAAAACTGGCATGGCTATTTTCACAAGTGTCCCTTGACCTCTGACCTCAAGATAGGTGAATGAAAATGTGTTCTATGGGTACCCACGAGTCTCCCCTTTACAGACATGCCCACTTTGTGATAATCACATGCAGTTTGGGGCAAAAGCGATGCAGTCTTTTACATGCAGTACAAATGTGATATTTTTGCCTATTCTAAAAATTATGTGTTTAATTATTTCTGTATTCTGGGGTCCATAAACAGTCTTGGAATTACATAAATTGGGTATCACTGTAAAGCTAAGACTCTTATGGATCCAATGAGCCCAACTGTATTCATGTGTGATGATGCAGGTCCCCATAGTAGCCATTTCATATAGTGAAATCTCCAAATGTCAAAAGGTTTTGATACCAAATCACAGAATGGCCTTTTCTATGGTGTTCCTCAAGGTCATATGGTATTTTGGAGGGATTATTGATAATTTTTTATTAATTCTTGAGTGGTAACAAATGGTTACATTTAGCACCAAATCTATGTAACAAATTATATCAACCCCTGAATTGCTGCAACAACGTATGAGACATAATAGAGCATGAGAATAGCCATCATATACTTCTATCATAATGTTCTAAGGCCTTATACTCTTTCACAATTTGTTAAAATTAATTAATTAATTCATGTTTATGTCTGATTTATGACTAGAATAACTTGACACAGAGTGCTGAGCTTCATTAAGCTCAAATTAATCTTCAGGTTCACAGCTTTCGGATGATGTACACCACTTCTTTGTGACATCTACTGTTGACCTGCTATCTCCCCTTAAAGACCCCCTAAAATAAAAAAAAATCAATTATTGGTCTCAGAGTTAAAATGAAAATTATTAATTTAATGTAAAATAATGTTAGTATTCCATCAGTAATTATTATGACACCTTATTATTGTACGTGAATCAGCTCTGTATCAAACCATGTTGACTTCAGCAAACTAATTTCCTTGTGTTTGTGTTTCGCAGCCTTACTGTTCCTTACATCTACACCTCCACGTGTCAGAGAATCCTTACACCTCGGGAAACATTGTCAGCAAAGATTCCGCTCCAGGAATTATAATAGCGTCAGGTGAGGAGATTATTTGATTTGCACGTCCATACTGTTGTTTGCTCTTAATGATGGCTGTCGATAGTGTCCCTCAGCACTCAGATCTGTTCCTTAGTTCTGTTCCCAGCGCTGTCTTTCTCGGCCGACAACAAACTGAAATGAAATCAATCTTTCCTGCACATCTATTCCATGTTACATCAGTGGAAAGAAGAACAAAAACATGCTTTTGTCCCGTCTGAATGAATATTCAATACTGTACTGAAAATAGTGCTCTTCTACCTTTTGTATTCAGGTGTGGCTGGACCTGAGCTGACCAGTAATAATGTCAGTATTTTCATCACATCTGATGCTGGAAACAGCTGGAGAGAGGTACAGTATGATAACTGTAGACTGGTACCTGCATATCTGCACCAATACTTTTTGTATACATTACTTTGCTGAACTTCTTAAAAGCTTTTGTGATAACTGTTATCCTTCCCCTGAACTTTCCCTCAATATAATACAGAACAAAATGAAATAAATACAACTTTAGTCAGACATTATCTGAATAAAGAATAGGAATCTGACTGATTCAACCTTCACTTCTCGCTTTTCAGTTCTTGGTGTTACAGACACAATTGCAAAAGAAATAAAGAATTGAGGTTTTGACACCCAGCCTTGTGAAGACATGTGCATCTCTGATCTGTAAAACAAATAAACCAAAAAGGAGCGTACAGATTTTTTTTTTGCCATCGGCTTAAGACAACAAAAATCAGCAAAGAGAGCAACACTTGCTTGACGCCTTTGTTTATTCACACAACTGAGACTCTTGTGTAAAGAACAGTTGTGGTTTCGACTTGTTTCGTGTGTAGGTGGAAGCGTGCATGTTCCTTATGTTGTCGTCTGTGCGCACTTTGTGTAGACTTAGAATTTTTCCTCTGGTGTTGTAAAGCGCAGCTGGTCTTGTCTGCAGGTTTTCCAGGAAGAGTACAGCGTGTTTTTCCTGAATCAAGGAGGATCTCTGGTGGCCATCCGACACACACCTCTGCCAATTAGGCACATTTGGTAAGGCTCTCCAAGGGTGTACCGCATCTTTTTTAGAGACTATACTCAATCTTCAAAACAGGGACTGAGGCTGCTTTTCTGCTGAGGATTTTCTTACAGATTTCAACTCTATTTGTGGCTGGTCTGTCTGTGATCCAACCATTGTTCTCTCCCTCAGGCTGAGTTTTGATGAGGGCAGAAACTGGGACAAATATAGCTTCACCTCCTCTCCGCTCTATGTTGATGGGGTGCTGGGGGAGCCTGGAGAGGACACCCTCATAATGACGTAAGATATGAAGGAACCAAAAAGAGCTCATGTTAATTATTGCACTGGGTAATTATATATTACTCCAATGAAAAGTTAGAGGTGTACATAAATCTATTTAATGTGGTTTTGAATGGGTTTCATAAGCCAAGTTGTAGAGGGGTTTCTCAACCCACAGAGGAATATGGATTAAAGTCAGTGTATTTAAATTACCCAAAAGTTTAGTTAGCTATTTTTTTTTTTTTTTTATCTGTCCCATATACCAAATGTTTTTGACCTTGTATTTCTGACCTGTTTGTGCAGAATATTTGGTCATTTCAGTCATCGATCCGAGTGGCAACTTGTCAAAATTGACTTTCGGTCCATTTTCCAACAACGATGCACATCTGAAGATTACATGACATGGCAGTTACACAATGAGGTAAGAGGATCTTGCTGCTACTCGCTGATCAAACCCAAGTGAATCTCTTTGATTCAGTCACACAATAAAAGCAAGATGGTACAAGACCAAAAAAAAAAAAAAGGAAAAAGGACCTCTGAAATGTTAATGATGCATTATTCATCACAGGGCGAAGTGTGTATCATGGGAATGAAGAGAATCTTCCAAAAACTGAAAGCAAACGTTCGATGTGTCAAGGCCAGAAATCAGTATATTTCCCAGATGTCAGACTCCTGCCCGTGCACAGAGGCAGATTTTGAGTGGTGAGTTGCCTGCTCTGCAGCTCCTCTTCTCACTTCATTAAATCCAATGCACAATCCTTTATTAATCTCCAGAGGTAGAGTCTGTGAAGCAAACAACAAGAGGAGTGTTTGGAGAGTTATATTTTATGATTTACAACTTGTTATTGTTATTTCTGTTATCTTTCTATTGACTTAGGATATTAGTTAGTACTATGATTTAAAAACATGCCATCAGTTGTTTTAGAAACTAAGGTATGAATAATAATAACCCTTAGGTATAAATCTTTTTTTTTTTAAGATCATTTGTCATCAGTTTCCCACTCACCTTCATAACCTTTATATTTCACAAAAATGGTTTTGCAGAATTGCCACTTTTAGCAGCAGGGCAGAACGACCCTCTCTTCAAGCAGCAAATTCATATCAAACTTGTTTTTTCATTTATAAAGTTTTTCATCAGCCTGCTTCGCTTCTCATGCCTTGTAAAATATTTTTCCAGCCTAACTGTGATGTATGTAACTATAATACGAGACATACCAAATGGTGACACCTCCCAATGTTTCCCACTGGGCTCTGTCAGTTCTCCATTAGATATAAGGCGACTCAGCTATTGGAAAGTTATATTCAAATTGCATTTCAGTCTTCCTCACTCTATAATTTCAAATATAGGCATATGAACCAAAATATAAAAACTGATCATATCTGACTATAATTGACCCTTTGCATATCATGTCTATTGAGGTGAGATTCCCTCTGTAAGCCTTGAGGTTGTTTTCTTTAATCTCACCTGCACAACTTACTTCTTTTCTTTTGATGTTGTGTTTCTGCTCCTTTGTTTTATTGTGCAAATAAATACATCAAATAAATTAATAAATCCAGCTCAAATTCCAGAAACCCTCACAAGTACTTCATTTAGCATAATAAAAATATGCATAAATCATAACAAACTCAAGCCCAACAGACAACAACAGCTGTCAGTGTGCTTGACTATGACTTGCCCCAAACTGAATGTGATTATCATAAAGTGGGCATGTCTCTAAAGGGGAGACTCGTGGGTACCCATAGAAGCCATTTTCATTCACATGTATTCATGTCCGAGGTCAAGGGACCCCTTTGAAAATGGCCATGCCAGTTTTTCCTCGCCAAAATTTAGCATAAGTTTGGAGCGTTATTTAGCCTCCTTCCCAACAAGCTAGTATACTATGATGAATACCAGTGGATTATGATATGATGCCAATATCTTCACTGCAACCTAAAAATCGCAAGTTGCGTTAATGCGTTAAAGGAATTAATGGTATTAAAACAAATGTGCATGTTATTATCACGTTAACTTTGACAGCCCTAATATAAATATATTTAAAAAATCAGATTTTGATATATACAGTATTACAACATAGCAAATATGTGCAAAATGACTGGTCTTTATTGCAACGAACTGTGTTCTGTGTTACACAGAAACTACTGCTTATAACTACAATTTGCATGGAATATTCATTTGGACCACATCATTTTATAAAACAGCAACACATCATCATGATCACATCATCACAACACAATTTAACTGACAGAAGATGACTGAAAATATTGACCTTAACAGTCAAACATGTGATAGCAGTACATTTCTACATCTTTCTACTTATATCAAGGGCGCTTGAATATATTTGCATAATTAATCAAACTAACGCCTCACTCTTGAGTCTATAATTAGATACTTCTGTACGAGTAACAAGTGTCACTTCAAGTCACAACTTCTTGCACTTCTGCATCACTTGACTTTCTTTCTTTCTGATCTCACTGGTGCTACATGAACAGCACCTACCATTATATTAAACAAGCGTAACACCACTTTAAAAGGCTTATTAAACTTTCCAACTCTGAGACTGTGTTTCTCTGATCATGATGAAAAACAATCTGGCAGATCCCTCTGACTCTCTCAAGGTATAATTATAGTCTTTGGAAACACGCACAATCCTTTTTCTGCTTCAGAAGTTTGATACATAAAACTAAAATACTGAGCTGCTGTGTGGTGAAAAGTCTTCTCGAGCCTACAGTACTTCTATTCACAGTAGACCTGTGCTTATTGTGTATGATTCTATTTGAGCTGAGTAATTATATTTGGTATTTTAACTGAATGATAACTAATCTCGATAACTCCTCAGTGCATCTTTTTCTGTGTTTGTCTATCCAACTGAAACAGCGACTACGGGTTTGAGAGGCAGATTGACGGGAGCTGCGCTCCGGCTTTCTGGTTCGTTCCTTCAGCGACATCTAGAGACTGCATCACGGGGACGAGCTTCCTTAACACCACAGGGTACACCTGATTCCTTTGTATTGGCACAAGCGAAGGGAGTAGTGGGTGTAAGAATGTCTCCTGTTACATTCAAGGTTAACATTGAACATCACCTGCGATTCTGTGTGTGGTTGTTTTTTTGTATTATACATGAAATATTCTTAACCTTCAGAACAGATATGAGGAAGGTTGGAGGAAAATCAGAACACAAATAGGATCACAAATCTTCAGCATATTTATTGCCAAAATAACCAATGAAGTACCAGCCACAATAAGCAGACTGCACCTGAACAACACATGCTGCAATTGAGCTTGCTTGAAAACTAGTGAGCAAGCGAGTAGTGAATTCAAAATACTGTGGCTAAAAGTAATGGATAAATAGTTGAAACATTTTCACGTTGTTTTGTATGATAAAAATATTGTAACAATATTATTCTTTGTATCATTAATAGTGTTAAATAACATGTAACAAATGGACACAATTGTAACCGATGGCTGGTGTTGATAAAATTGGAGGACGAAACCTGCTAAAATAAAAAAATAAATTATGCGATAATAAATAAATATGCCATTAAATGCATCCAAAATAATATTGAAAATAAATGTAGGCATTAATTAATTGATAAAATGTGACATAAATTGATATTTCTGTTTTGATTTGCTTCTTTATTTATTTACCTTTGCATTGTTTCCCCTATCCATCAACTCTTCTATTTAATTTTCCCTTTTATTTATTTATTTATTTATTTTCATTAACTTTTAAATTAATTATCAAATATCAATTTATGTCACATTTTATCAATTAAATAATGCCTACATTATTTTTTTTATTTTTATTTTGGTACATTTAATGGCATATATACTTTTTATCGAGCCATTTATTTATTTTATTTTATTTTGGCAGGTTCCGTCCTCCATAGATAAAGAGCTCATCTGATAGAGCTGTGGGTTTATGGTAGACAAAAAAAAGGTTGGAAACCACTGTTATAAATCTCTTCTGAATGCCTCCCTGTGAGTGCATGTGTTATTATACATATATTCTCTCTGCTTTTACACTCATGTGGTGCTCATCTGTGTCTTTTGGGGGTATTTAATGAATTCCAGATATCGCCGGGCTTTGTCTAACAACTGCACTGAGGGAACACTGTTGAAGTACAGCCCCAGGCGACAGAAGTGTCCCAACCAGGCCCCCAGAGGCCTCCAGCTCTTCACCAGTGAGGGAACACTGGTAGCAACACTGGAGAGGAATGTCACTTTCTTGGTCTTTCTGGAAGAGGTGCTGACTTCACTTTATCAAAGCAACAGTAGTGTGTTTTACAGTGTGAAACTCGTAGGCTGCATGCTTTTTCTTTAGTGTTTTATCTGTGTATCAAGATGCTGTCAGAGAGGCTGGAACACCAGCATATCAAATAAATATGCAGCGACGTGAGTTACCACTTGACCTCGTTCTCGTAGATATTATGGTAAATGCTCTCTGTTATGTGTCAGCGAGGACACTGACAAAACAACGGAGGCTACAGTGTGAGTGACAGTATTTTGTTTTCTTTTTGAAGGGTCTCGGCTCCATGACAAGTATAACAGTGGACTTTGGCGACGGGACAGCCATATCGTACGTTAACATAAGCTCTATAGAAGACGGGGTCAAGCATATCTACAGTAAAGTTGGCATCTACCAAGTTTCTGCTACAGCAACCAACATCCTGGGCTCTGACAGGGTGATACTCTACCTCCACGTCTCCTGTGAGTCAAATATGTCGTCATTTAAAAGTGGCTGCGAGAACATAAACAATTGTATGATTATTCTTGAATGTGAAAACTGGCCCCTTTTTTTCCTCTAGAATACTCTTTAAAGGGGAACGCCACCTAAATTATGAATTCCACCATGTTATTTTCATGGCCTGGGAAAGTTCAATCAATATTTGTGAACATGAGCTACTCTCTCTCAAAGCCAGAAGCCAGAGAAGTAAGTCTCAAACTTGTGATGTTATATGGTATAAAGTCTTCTTTCTTATACCCAAATGAGCTTTATTCTGCTGTGGTATTCTCGGTCATGAAACAGAGAATTCAGTTCAATTCAATTCAATTCAATTTATTTTTGTATAGCGTCAAATCACAACAGAAGTTATCTCAAGACGCTTTATATATGGAGCAGGTCTATGACCATACACCATAGTTTAGAGACCCAACAGGATCCACCAAGCGCGCTGTGTTGGGGAACAAAATGTTCCCATATAGTCAGAACATTCCTCTGGGTGCTCTCTGTGTCATCTCTAACATCGCTCCCTATTCATTGTCTATGGATCTCCACACTTTATACCCAATGACATCAGTCTTAGCACTCTAGTTTTTGGTTTTGGGAGAAAGTTGTTCATGTTTACTAATATTTTTGGACTGTCTTAGACCATAGGAATAACATGTATGAATTTTGAAAATGGGCGTAGTTTACCTTTAAGTTAATGTCTGCACCATTTTAATCAGTTGCGTAATACCTTTTTTACTTCCTCTCATCATTTGCATATATGATAAGGTGAACTTTTTAGGAACTAACTTCATTTTACAGGTACACTGTGTAGGATTCGGTGGCATTTAGCAATGAGGTTGCAGATTCAGATTGTCAGGGCTGACACATAGAGACAGACAACCACTCACATTCACACCTACGGGCAATTTTAGAGTCAATCTACTGTATAATAGTTCATAAATTACATTCTTATCTAACAGACCTATAACTCTTAGAATCTACAAATATGTTTAATACATGTCTAATATCGTTCTAGTACATTTCTCTTTTGTTGTTCTTTCACATTACTAAGACTATAGAAGTGTAAGAAATAGGCTATATGTCAAATACATGAGAGGGTCCGCAGTATATTCTCTATCTTGTAAGGGGTCCTTGGCTGAAAATAGATGGAGAACCTATAGACTATCCAACAAAAGATCCAACAGCCTTCAAATAGCTCAAAACACTTCAACTTGTGAGCCTTCACAAAGCAAAGTAATTCAAACACTTGGGAAAACATGGTCACGACTCTTCTGTAACTTCAAATTGGCTCATTAAAACAAGACTGCATCCAAAATCTCCATCCAAAGTTCTGAGTGTCACTCACCCCGTGTAGGCGTAAAAGACGGCTGTTTGTTGTCCCCTCGTTGAAAGAGGAGAGCAGCTGTGGTCAGTTTGAATTCAGCTCATTGTAATGGTTTCCAATGGTGACATTTTCATGGTGCCAAAAAACGATCAAAACATCCACAGACACTTGTCAAAACACTCCCGCAGTGCAATCAACTTCTCCACTACAGTATATTGTCAGTGCGTTCCAGGCTGTCATTGTTGTGCCAAAATATGGCTAAATGAATGGCTTCTGTTGGAATTTTGAGCATCATAAAAGCAGTATTAAGCCAAATTTTAACAAAAGCTTTTAATTTATAGTGTTCATGTTTTCTCTCTAAAGGTCAACTTGAACACGTCCAGCTCTTGGCTCCTTCGGTGGCCGTCAAGAACAAAGCAGTAAACCTCACGACGGTGTTACGCCCCAGCAATGTGGGAACAGTCAGCTATTTCTGGTGGTTTGATAACAAAACGGAGGTAAGTCTTACTTTGTCATTCTCTACCATGCAGCCTATTTACTGAATGACATGATAGATTCACAAGTCACAGTACATCTCTCTCTGTCTCTCTGCCTGTCAGCCCGTTGTGACTCTGGACGGAGCGACGTCCTTCGCTTTCTCCAAGGAGGGAAGTCACACCGTCACTGTCCAGGCTTCAGTTGGCAATACTGTCCATCAGGACCAAATGACTCTGGCCGTTTATGGTAAACTCAATATTAATCACGTAGACAGCCTCTTAATATAATTAAAAAGGGAAAACTATGGAGTCAGGTTTGTGTCTTCAAATTGAGAATGAATCAATAAAAGTTCTAAAATCTTCAAAGCCTTTTGACATCTTATCACAAGGATGCTTACTTGGTTTTTCTGGAGCTTTTGTAGCCTTTATCAGTGGATGGTGTTTACTTAGTTGTCATGGTGATGGTTTAGTTGTTATCACATGACTTAAAGGTATGGGAATGGGCCGCGTGATAACAGATCGCTGATAAAGGCCATGAGATGTAGCTGAAACCTAAAGTAAGTGCACCTTGTAATAAGAACTGTTTTTGTTAAGCTACTGTTTCCAAGGTCAAGAATGAACCTCTTTGTTTATTCATTCTTAGGCCTGTCACGATAAATACTTCTCCCGTCACGGGCTAGATTTTTTAAAGCCTGTAAACAGAGCCATGAGGAGGTGCAGAAGTCTAGTTTTTTCTCAGAGCACTTGAATTCAAATATGCTGAAAGTTTATTATGGATTTTTTTCTCAATGATGCCAAAAAATATTCTGCCTACTACTGGTTTAAGAAATGACATCAACATTGAACCATCCAAACAAAAGCACATAAAACATTGACCGTACAATATACCGAGTCTGACAAAGGGAATTCTGAAGTGGGTAGCACCAAAACTTAGAAAGTATACACACACACACACTTACAAAGTTCATTGATTTCTTTTGTTTCAGTTTTAAATATTTCCTAATTTTTTCCAAAATTCATATGAAAATGACAAATTTTGTAAAATTCCAGAGGCTTCTGTTTGATGTTGATGAAGGAGTTGTATATATATATTAGATCTCCAGGGACTAGCAATGCTTGTCCTAGCTGCAAATAGTGTGAGATCAATATATTTAATCATGGGAACAGAGACAGGAACTCTAACCGTCTTGTCTAGTCATACCTATTAAACAGAGTAGAGGATTTAGAGATATATAATGATGCATGCACAGTGATAAAGTATCAACAACAAGATGTATTTGCAAGAATCTCTTTGCTTCGTACAATGCCAAGATTGATATTTCACCATTTATCTTATGTATAATATGCAGCATCTTAAAAAGAATTAACTGAAGTCGTAAATCATATCAACATCTATGATCTTTGAGACAGAAATATGTTCAGTTCTCTTCATCAATTTCATTTTGGTTAGTCACGTTGCCATTTAAGCCTAGACTCCATATTTTCTGCTGAAAATACAGAATTGACTCTGTATAGTACTCTGTTGTATGAAGTATCTGAGGTGGATTAGTGTAAAGAGGGATTCTTTATCATTAAAGAGGACCTATTATGCCTTTGTGCTTTTCCTTTTCCTTTAGTGTGTTATATATTTCTTTGTGCATGTAAAAGGTCTGCAAAGTTATGAAGCTCAAAGTCCACTCCAAAGGGAGTTAATCTCCCCCACAGAAACACTGCTCCTGAACTGCCTGGAACGCCCTGCTTGAAGTCCTGCCTTTTCTTCTGTAACATGGTGATGTCACCAAGTAACACATTTGCATAATACCTGCCTAACGGCTAGTTCGGCACGCCCTCAAACAAAGCTAGTTGGAGCAGAGCTGAAGCGGAGTCCGAAGAGTTTGGTTCGGTTGACCAATCACAACAGTTGGGCAGCTTTTTTGGGGGACGGGGGGCAAGCTCAAACAAAGCGTTTCAGACAGAGGTGCTGCAACACAGCCGGTATGAGAAAAATAAAGTGTTTTTTGAACATTAAAGCATGTAAACATGTTCTAGTAGAAACCCGTAATTCAAGTATGCACCTGAAAAAAAGCATAATAGGTCCTCTTTAAAGTTAGACGGAAGACGTACATTAGGTCTGATTTCTGTCTACATTTCAGATTATTTCCGGTCGCACGTTTTGGCCTTTTCTTCTAATTTGGACGATCTGAACCCCGGAGTGTCTGAGTGGAGAGAGGACATCGGCAGAGTGGTGAAGAGCTCCATGGTTCAGGTCAGTTCTTCAGTTAAAGACCGTAATGCAATCAGAAATGAACTGAGCTCCTCATTCAGATTCTGGCAATAAGCAGCTTTGCACTATAGCCTGGAGAGAAAAACTCAAGTCTCTGTCTAGTGAGCCTGTGACATTTCCATTCTTGGTTACGCTGTGTCTGTAATGTATGCATGCGGTCTTGTGTCAAGCGTTGCACTCCACTACTCGCGGTGTCTTTAACCTCACTTGCTGTGTAATTAGTTGTTAACCTCTACACGCTGACATGGCGCAGCACCTGAAATCATCATTGCCAGTACAAGCTTTCAACGGAACTTGTCAAAAACACTAAAGGGCAGTAAAAGCACGGTTGCCATTTGCTGAATGCCATTGCCTCGAGAGAACACCAAAACCTCAAGTATAAAGAGCCTAACTGTGGTTAAGTGCGTCTGGCTTCGCCTCTCAGACACTGTGGGGATATCAAAAAAGCAGCAGGTTATGTAAAAGACCTGGATACTGAGCTCTATATATATCCTACAGTAGCCCTCAGTATGAAACATTCACTTTGACCTTCTGTCTTGTCAGATATTACCATGGTTTACACCAGGAAACTGACAGGAGACCTCTGGTTACGGCATAAATGCACTAAAAGCCCTGGCCTTTACCAAAGACTGTCAAATTGAGCTTGTGTGTTTCAGTTGATCCGTGCATTATATCTTGACAGTGACTGGTACTTAGGCAAATGATATATGAAGCAGGGAGCCAGGAGTATTTACTCATTAATACAGGGCCAAAGCATGGAATATCACCCACGAACACTGTCAATTAAAAAACCTTTTTAATGAGCTTTTGTTGTTATTATTAAAGGTCACAGGAATCAACGAGGATCAGCTCCTGGTCACCGTGCTCCCAGGTTTGCCAACAACAGCAGAGATTTTCATCGTGCCTCAGAAGAGGCCAAGAGACGGAGCTATGGATGAAAAGTGGGCCCACCTGGATCAGGTACTGTCTCATCAAATCATTTTAATGCCCCCCTGCCCCCGGCAGATGCTCACTACAATGTGGTTTTCTGTGATAATTAAAACTGCACATAAGTAAGCTGAGGAGTCAAAAGACTGTCTCTAGAGAGGACATGCCTGGAGGATTCTGTCTTTTACATTTAGAGTGCCATACATCTACTATTGAGTTTTCAGTTTGAGCTATTTAATAATGTTTGGACATTTCTCTCACCAGAAGGTTACATCTCCTTTAAGTGGGTTGACACGTGCAACACAATACAGAAGCATGGTCTTCTAGTATAGGCACATATACATATAAAATCAATTGTTTCCAGTATTTTACATATTGTTCAAATCGTAGGCGTAAGATAAAGGTCTCCTTTATAATTTATTTCATCGACAGTTGTAGTCCAGTCTTCCTTTGTTGAAGGATTTCCTGCAGCCATTTTGCATAATAGCTTTCTTCCTCGTAATCAAAAGTATCCTGTGGCATGAGTTTATCCAGGATTTTGTCCTGTTACAATTAGGGCCGTCAAACGATTAAAATATTTACTCGCTATTAATCGCACATTTCTCATCAGTTCAAAATGTACCTTAAAGGGAGATTTGTCAAGTATTTAATACTCTTATCAACATGGGAGTGGGCAACTATGCTTGCTTTCTGAAAATGTATTTATATATTTATTACTGACAAAACAATGACAAATATTGTCCAGAAACCCTCACAGGTACTGCATTTAGCATAAAAACTATCCTCAAATCATAACATGGCAAACTGCAGCCCAACAGGCAACAACAGCTGTCAGTGTGTCAGTGTGCTGACTTGACTATGATTTGCCCCAAACTGCATGTGATTATCATAAAGTGGGCATGTCTGTAAAGGGGAGACTCGTGGGTACCCATAGAACCCATTTTCACATATTTTGAGGTCAGAGGTCAAGGGAACCCCTTTGAAAATGACCATTCCAATTTTTCCTCACCAAAATTTAGCACAAGTTTGGAGCGTTATTTAACCTCCTTCGTGACAAGCTAGTATAACATGGTTGGTAGGTTTTCTAGTTTCATATGATACCAGTATCTTCACTCTAGCTTTAGGACTGAGCCCGCTACAACCTAAAAATCGCAAGTTGCGTTAATGCATTAAAGAAATAAGTGACGTTAAAACAAATTTGCGTGAATGCGTTATTATCGTATTCATTTTGACAGCCCTAATACATTTATAATCAATTGTTTTCAGTATTTTATATTTTCTTCACATTGTAGGCCTGAGATAAAGGTCAATTTCTTCTTACAATTTATTTCATTGACAGTTGTAGTCCAATCTTCCTGTCTTGGAGGATTTGCCATTTTGCATTATAGCTTTCTTGCTTGTAGTCAAAAGTATCCTGTGCCATGAGTTTATCCAGGATTTTGTCCTATAATGTGACAAAAGTGTCATTTTTTACAATCCATTACAATCCATGCCAATATGAAAAAGTTGTTTTCAATTTTGGTAATCATCGTGTGCCTTTCACATTTAATACTTCAATCATCCTCAGTTATCTCTGACCACATTAGGTCCACTATCCTTAGCTTGTTTAATTCCTTTATTAAAGTAGTCTCTGACCAAAGGATATCTGAAGAACAGAGGTATTTCATAGAAAAGGTATGTGTGCACTGTAATCAAAATACAGTGAACAGATACTTGTACAGTACTTGCACAGATAGCTCCCCTCGTATCTCTACTCCTTTCCTTTATTTGTTTGAGATATAAAATATCTTACATGAGAAGCTAAAAGTCGAATGAACTTTACATTATCCCTGATTATTCTCCAGTTCTTTGAATCCTTTTTCCTATACCTTCAAGGCAGCCATTGGTTTCTAGAAATTTCAGTCCAGTATGAGAACTTGCAGAGACTTAAAACTTGTTTTTCCGTGAGGCAATACATCACAATGAGCATCATGTCCGCATTTATTCTTGTCAAAGTTACATTATTGTTGCATGGTAACACAGTTTTAAGTGCAGCTCGATTTGGAAAGTCTGCACCCCGTCGCCACGCAACAATAAGGTTAAGTTTGACAGAAATAAATGCAGACATGATGCTCATTGTGACGGATCACCGAAGTCAGCCAAGTTTAAAGTCTCTGCAAAAGTATTTTGATACCACGGTGAAATGATGATACCACCGGCTGGTAGGTAGGAAAAGCACTGTGTTATTCTTTGGAAAAGGTCAGCAGTAATGAAGAGTGGACATGTTTTGTAGTAATTGGGGTAAAAAATCCCCCAAAACTCTGGCGTGGTTCATTAAGTAGAAAACACACACACAGAGAACAATCTCATCTCAAATAGCTCCATAAGACATCCTCCTCATTTAGTGTTAGAGCAAACTCCTTTGATTCCCTGCGGCGTCATTCAGTCGAAGAACTGCTTGTCAATTCTACTGTATTAGTGGTTTTATGACGGTTTCATCATGCGACACATACATTGTTTGCTTTCTTTGCCACTACACAAAAGAAAATGTGATTGCACTTATTGTATCACCAAGGCTTAAGCTTTTAAAAAATGAGATTTTGAGTCTCGCTCAGGTCCTAAATGATTTAATGTTCCCACACGCACTTTGTATGTCAATCCCTCCTGAAGAGTAATGCATAATGTTAACACTAGAGGGCAATGTCTTCCCATGTAAAAGCACTCAAGCAGCATCCATCAGCGCACTGAAATCATACTCACAAAGCATCTCAGTACATGTTGTAGACCCACTGCCATATTTTTAGAAGTTTGAAGACTAAATCTTGAGATAATAACAACACAACCAAAAGCATTTCAAGCCCCCATGCTTCACGGTTGTTATTATTTTCTCACCGCGAAATACCATTCTTCAAAACGAATCTCTTATCGTGTTATAGAAAGCTATTAAATATGTAAACAAAACAATAAAACGGCGC
The DNA here is from genome assembly GCA_916701665.1 of Sebastiscus tertius. Classification (NCBI taxonomy): domain Eukaryota; kingdom Metazoa; phylum Chordata; class Actinopteri; order Perciformes; family Sebastidae; genus Sebastiscus; species Sebastiscus tertius. The sequence goes on along the minus strand of CAKAOH010039462.1, from coordinate 18,401 downwards.
TGTCTTTCAAGCGCCAGCTAAAACCAAAGCTCATTTATTCATCATAACGGATGGGACCTCGATGTATCACAAGTAAACATAATTTTGCTGGCTCACAGTCAGTCTTGAACTAAGTTAATAGGTATTTAATTACATTGATGCATCATATAATTGGCAGCACGGAGAAAAGAGACAAACTGGGGCAGGCGGCCTGGATTGGGAATTAAAGAGATGTATTTATCTAAAGCCTGTCTGATTACCTGGCAGAACCTCACAGACAATAGGGTAATAAATCTTCAGTTCACCGCTCTCATCTCCACTGAGTGACTTTGCAATGTGGATGCATTAAAGCGAGCGTGTGCCCACACACACACACATGGCGAGTGTATGTGTGGTGCAGCTTATTAAAATGTGTAATAGATTTACTGACCCTGATATGCCACTAGAACAAAAAGTAATTATTCATACTGTGTAGAGCAGTCTAATTTTAACCAGTGGAAAGATTTTAGAAAGCGCAAGATGGAATTAGTGAGGCATGGCTAAGGACTCAAATGGGCTCCGGGAAGGCATTTTGGTCTCCTGTTAAATGAGTGCTTCATCTAGGTGTGAAAAGCAGGGGAACTTGAGGCACTTCAGGGTGCGAAATTTAAACAGTAATTTCATGATATTAGAACATACTTTGATTTCCAATAGCTCGTCTTCTTGAAAACAGGTACACTGAACACAAAAAACAGGTGAGAAATCACCGTTTTGATCGAAACAGCAAAAGGTTTTTCTTTCTTAAATGTCACTGCCACACCACACAGGCATAGGCCGCCCTTTTACCTGATAGGGTTTCCATCGCCATTAAAAAGCCTGCCCGCGTTTTTTTGCTGCAGCGGGTTTGGTTTTCCGTGTCATATCAACGTTTGCTCCTCTTTAGAAGGAAGCAAAAATTCTGATCCATAATTCAGGCTGTTAGATGAAATGACTGCGGCTGAAATATTGATGACTGTGGAATATTGCCGTGCAGCCGCCGCTAACCGAGTCTTCTCTGCTCCGTCACTCCTCCTCATAGCTTTCTCAGGTTCTGCTAAGTGCTTTGAACCAAGACCTCATCCAGTTCACACTCAAACCGGGGGTGCAGGTGAACGTGTATGCCACGCAGCTGTCTCCAGGTGAGTCCGCTACCTCTGCCACACACCTACCTGAACAAACGGTTGTCACATCTATTTTTGGGAGAGAGAGAGAGAGAGAGAGAGAGAGAGAGGTGCATTTCCGGTGGTTGTCTCTCTGATATTTGAGGACAGACTTTGTGCAGTCCTTCCAGTAATAAAACAGTAGTACTAATGACTTGCCATTCCAGGATGGAAGCACATGATGGCCATCTTACCTGGGTCCAGTTTTGCTGTAATTGGACTCTATGGTGAAAGAGGCTTATGTAGCCTTGTATTTTTTTTCTAACGATACTCCAATACTGTTTTTTATTCAAAGTAATGAGTGTAAGACAACTGTCTGTCTAGAATGAACCAAAAAAACATAGATTTTGGTTCATTATTATAGCTCCAAGAGAACAAATCATGATTTCAATCATGAGGATAATCTCATAATTGTGTATTTATGTTGCAGACAAAGATTTAATTTTTTCAATTTAGCCTAGACTCAATATGTAAGAACTGTCTTTGGTATTCTGAATGGCTAATATACTACATTAAGCAATATTTTGTATGTAGACACCCTAAATAGATTCAGCTCTATGGGTATTATAGGCAGGCAGTTACAATCAGTCACTTCCTGTTTTGCCGGGTTTTTTTCCCCGGTCAACCGGCATGGGGCTTGTTGTGATGCTGAGAAGAGAGATTGAAGAGTTTCGTCTCTTTGCTTCTGTACTCTCTGACAATGTCACATCTACTGTTTTATATTTCTGCTTCCAGTTTGGAGGTAAAGAAGAATAGTAAGCCCACAGGCTCTCAAATGTAAATTAAATCCCAACTGTTTTATGTGTTTTAAATGTCTTATTGATGCATTGTTTGTTTTTAATATATCTAAACTCACTGGAGAGCAGTATTGATAGTAAGTGGATTATCCTGGATGAAGTAAACTAAACTATGGTGAAAAATATCATTAGCTATCTCAGTCAGAATAACAAGACAGCGGTGATCTCCATTGTTATATTATTTATATTCATATGAGATAAAAAAATATGCTTTTATCCTCATTCGGCCAGCATGTGTGCTCAATTTCTCTTCCATTCTTTCTCCTTCAAAGCTCCTCTCGTGGACAGCAGTGACAGTGGCCACAGCGGCACCGCAGTCATCATGCTCGTGTCAGTCGTACTGATGGGCTTGGCTGTCTTTGTAATATATAAATTTAAAAGGTACAGTATACTGCATATAATATATTAGAACCACAAACAGGGCACAGGAAAACTGTGTGAAAGAATGCGTGAAGATCAATCTGGAGATTTCCATCATTGCAGATATCTACGATGAGATGGATGTTATTGTTTTGTGTGTGCGTGTGCTCGCGCTTGCGTTTGCATAATGACCCTGTTCAGAGTCGGCCCCATTATCTACATGCGAGCACCTCACTGCTCAACTCCTAAAAACTTTCCAGAAGTATTCAGACTCCATATATCTCTGAGTTATGGACACCCGCGACGCAATAATAGCTCGAGGAATAAGACAATTCCCCTCTGTCTCAATCTGCAGAATATTACAGGGAATGACAGACTAATCAATTCCCCCAGAGTGCTGAATGGGTGTCAGAGTCCTGCAGTTATCAATATTCATCTATCTGACAATGTGAGGGTTGACCTTTCGGAAATGCTAAACACAGCCATCCAAGGTGAGGCACACTCTGCCGAATGGCAGGAAAGGTTGAGGAGATAAGCCCTGAGACAACATATATTATACAGTGAGAGACATACAGTAAATAGCATCCTCTGCTGCAGGTAATCCCATGCCAATCATAGAGGAACGGTTTAGTCCCTCCGTAGTTTGTAGAATTTTACTCATTAGAAATTAAATCATTACTTAACTTTTACTTCCAAGATCTTAATTACCACATTAAGAAATCAACTTTTATGGTCTCTGATGCTGCCTCAAAATGTCAGCGCACCAGCTGCGGCACAAAAAAATCACGAGGGGAGACTCTGAAATTAGAATTGCAAGATGTTAGTTTTAAGCAGAATTGGGGGTGCATCTGAGGGGATGAAAAATTGATTGAAAACGGAGGTGAACAATATGAAAGTGAGAGAGCAATGCCCAGTGGAATGCCAAATGCCCTAGTTTCCAGCTTTCAAGCAATCCTCTCCCATCCTTAACAGTTAAAAATAGTGTGTGACACATTATGCTTAGTGGAAGCATTAGTGAAACAGACCAGGTTTCCATTAGCTTGCCTTTTTTTGTTGAAATATATATATATATATATATGTCCCGCCCACCCCCTCTGCATGACCTACAGGAAGATCCCAGGCATCAACACATACACAGCGGAGCAGCCTGACAAAGAACAAGAGGTCATCCCGACAGTGACCTCCATAGTCGTCCCAAACCCTGAGGGGGACAAGATGACCTCTCTGGATCATGTGGATGTGCAGTCGGACTCAAAAGGCAGAGGTATTAATGTGTCTTCCTTCAAGCTACAGTCAGTCCTCAAGAATATACACGGTTTATTCACATTATTTTAGATTCTTATGTTGGACAAAGAGGGTCTATTCTGTATGTAGTGTTTTATTCTATCACTTGTCAAAATAAGTATTCAGTCTGTGATGTTATCAATCAATCAATCAATCAATCAATCACATTTTATTCATATAGCACATTTCATACGACAGGCAGAAACTCAATGTGCTTCAAAAACAAAAAAACAGGCAAAGATCATATATGACAAAAACATACAGTATAAAAAAGAACATATAAGATAAGAAGGTATAACAGTGAAAGGGGAATATTATTATTACACCTGTAAAGGAGGTCTGGTAATCACCACCTGCATTGTTTTCAATGCAACAAAAGTGGCGGTTTCCAAAATGTTGGTCCACTGGTCATAAATACTGCAGAATTACTTTCAGGGTCAATTCATCCTAATGACAAAAAAACATTTTCTTCATTACATTCAGTGATATCTGGTGGTAGTGAGTTTTTTGTCCAGGTTTTGAGATATCCAATGTTCCTGAAAACTGTTCACAGCAACACCTATGGAGAGTAAAGCTGCGAAGGTACGGTGACATTACACTTCCATCACTTCAATTGAAGCCTCTATTGTACGTGTGACTAATACAAGAACACTTTTCCTCTTCCATTACAATCTCCTGGCCATTTTTCTTGAACTTTTCCTCACAAATTTGCAGAAACAATGATGCACTGTGTTTAAGAATGTAGTCATGAGTTAATTAGTAGGGCTGTCAATCAATTGAACTATTTAATCGCGATTAATCGCACATTTTTTTATCTGTTCAAAATCAACCTTAAAGGGAGATTTGTCAAGTATTTAATACTCTTATCAACATGGAAGTGGACAAATATGCTTGCTTTATGCAAATGTATGTGTGTATTTATAACTGGAAATCAATTAACAACACAAAACAATGACAAATATTGTCCAGAAACCCTCACAGGTACTGCATTTAGCATAAAAAATATGCTCAAATCATAACATGGCAAACTCAAACCCAACAGGCAACAACAGCTGTCAGTGTGTCAGTGTGCTGACTTGACTATGACTTGCCCAAAGCTGCATGTGATTATCATAAAGTGGGCATGTCTGTAAAGGGGGGACTCGTGGGTACCCATAGAACCCATTTTGCTTCACATATCTTGAGGTCAGATGTCAAGGGACCCCTTTGAAAATGGCCATGACAATTTAGCACAAGTTTGGAGCATTATTTCACGTCAAGCTAGTATGTCATGGTTGGTATCAATGGATTCCTTTGATTTTTTAGTTGCATATGATGCCAGTATCTTCACTGTAGCTTTCCGCTACAACGTAAAAACCACAAGTCATGTTAATACATTCAAGAAATTGTGACGTTAAAATGAATTTGTGTTATTATTGCGTTAACTTTGACAGCCCTATTAATTAGTATAGAAGACCTGTGTTGGCCATTCACATACAAAACTTGAGGAAATGAGGAAAAAAGCCTTTCACCAGGATAAACTTTAAGCTCGTAGCAGTTCTTTTCTTTTCTCTGCTATATGGTGTACAACTTGTTTGCAGTTTTACACATACCGGTAAACACACTGTATGTTATTTGTGAGTACATAATGCTATAACTGATTTTTTTCTTTTTGTTTTGTCTATGATTTAATCGAAAGTGTGTTATGTTAGGTTGGGCCAAATGTTTGGCATAGCACAGGAATAAAAACAAACTACCTAGCAACATGCAATCGACTTGTATTGCTCAATAATACTCTACCAGACTACAAACTGCAGCATCACTCTCATAAACCACTTACAGTTCGATGATTGCTCTGAAAATGTTCGTCACTGCGCCAAAATTGCGACATCAGATCCTTGTTTAAGGGCTGAGTGTGAGGCACGTTGGTTGAACAGAAGGCTAATGTGACCGTACCTTAACCAGAACATCGCTCCTGGAAAGACGTGTTGCTGTTGAATTTTTAAAATGTAATTCCTTTAATGCTATGAACACCACAAACAACATTTAATTCACCTCCTTTGTGTTTGAGTTGTGGGGTAAATCACAGCAACAGATATCCCACAACCTCAGTACATAAAACCCAAAGCATCTAGATAGTTATACACGTAGTTACATATCAAAAGTGTTGAGTGAGAAAAAGTTTTTTTTGTAAATTGTGCGAACTGACCTTTTAGTACAGCAAATAAAGTTGTGGCAGTATATTAAAAACTGCAGCGGCAACAATGGATGGAAAGTGATATTCACTTATTGTTAAGTGCTGATGCTGTTCTCCCTCCCACCTGTATTATCATACAGGAGTTGCCAAGATACAGTTATTATTATGTGCAGTATATTTATGTATTTGCCAACGTAGGTTTGCTACAGCAAGGTATTAGTATTCACAGGTAGAGCCAGAGTGATGAGAATGTCTTGGTGAATTATTTGACCCAATAAAATAATTAGTGCATCAGGAAAGTAGCGGAGTGGTGAAAGCATTTTCATCAAGAAATATCTACGAGGTTCCAGTTGATTTACTTCTAAACAATCGACCCATCCAAGATAAATGTGTGTCGCCTGCAAAAAATACACCCGTATGCAAATGGCCACATAAAATTCCCCCTCTTGTCTCTTTCCTTTCTTCTCCCTCGTCAGGCTACCTGCCATCTCACACAGACATCAAGCTCTCTGATGAAGCGCCCCATGTGTTTTAATGTTGGGAGTCTATGACCAACTCGAAAGCAATACATCTTCTTTGGCAGTTACTTCCAGCAAGCTATGAAACCACGGTCACAATGAATGGTCTCGAGTGTTTTGCTACCCATGCATGGATGGACCAGTTCACACTGTGCTGCCTAATCCCTCTGAGGAGACTGTACAGATTTATACTTGCTTCTTGAAAAAAAGGGGACACTTTTTGACTGAAAATACTTGTATTTTTGCAAGGACATTGATCTTTTTATGTAAATAATGCACATCCATAATGGAAGAAGTAAAAGTTCTTTGTCTCAGCTGGTAACAGCTCGCGACTGCTCAAATATGAAAATATCACACAGCGGGACAGAAGTGATGTATAATAATATCTCAAAAAGAATATGCTCCTATTTCTGTTCTTTGGGCTTGTGTTTGTGAAGTTTACTTTGTTTAACTATGTGGAAATAGCTTATCTGATTAAGACAGTGAGGGAAGCAGATTCATTAAGCTCTGTACAATCAGTAAATCTTATCGCCAGATTCTCATCAAATGAAAGCTTGCAATATCCAGGAGATGAAGGAGGGCTCCTAGTCCCAGATCTGTGTATTCCATCAAGCTGTCGCTTTGCCGCTCAAAATGTTATATATGTCATAACAAAAATAAGAACAGAAGATTAAAGTGGATAGGTGTATACAGTAGATGAGAAACTGAGCAATCCCTCTTGCTCAGGAGTCTCAAATAAGTCATGTTAGCGACACTGGAATGAGTGCTAACATGATAAATGTGAAACCTACTTAGAAACAGATTATACACAAATCTTCTGTGTAATCTAAATCATGCATATGGATTATTATTGCAGCGGCAATTTTATATTTGATTGTTTTTACAGTCAATTTTGGCTGTTAAACAATGCAATGACTTTTAAACTTGTGCTTCGTACTTATTTGTCGCCCAGAGCATTTCTTGTACATTCTGGTTTCTATAAATAGAGCTAAATGTAAATCTTCTTGTAAACAAAGAAGCAGCCGCAAAACACTTGCTGTAATGCAGTAAAAAAAAAGTGCTACATCTGTATTTAATTTATTCAGTTCAAGATTTATTAGCTCTTCGTTTGTGTTCGAGATTCACCGCCATGAAGTTAAAAGACTCCTTGACACAGTTACAAAACATTTCTCATGTTTTTGTTGTTTTTCTTTCAACTGATCTCACTGTGAAGGTCGCGGTGCCTTCTTACAGGAAGTGTGACGACGCTGGAACTACACCAGAGTTTCAACAGAAACATGTTCTCATTTTTGCTCATTTTTAATTTATTCTGGACTGTTTATCTACCACTATGATACCAGCATCTCCACATGGCATCTCCTCAGTTTACAGTTACCGCGGAGGAGCCTGCAGTCTGTTCTAGGTTTGCCCCCAAGGACTCGGCGGACAAAAGGCTGCGGATTTGTTCATCTCCTTCGCTGCGAGGGACACAGAGATAGAGAAGACGTATCTCCTGTCAACAAGGCTCAGCCTACGCACAGAGCTTTGGTCAGCCGCTGTCTCTTTGGGATAAGTACTGAAGTTCTTCTTCATCCAACTTTTCTTTTTAAGTGTTGTCAGCATCATATGTCAGTAAGACAAATTGACTGGAGGCTTCTCCATACTTCTTCCCTCCAATCCTGCGATTGAGCCTGAAGCATAAATAAACTCGTACTCGTCATCAGGCGAACGCCGTCTCTCTCCACACCGACCATCAGAAGGCAGTTTTTGTCAAGTCCCAATAATCAACCTGTGAATATGATTGTGAACATAATTGCATGATGTTTTTTTCCCCCTCTTTCAAGATATTAAAAATACGTCTTAATGAGGAAAAAAAAAAAAGAATTGTTAAAAAATGTGAACTGCAGTGTTTTCCGTTTCTCAAAAGGTTAAACTCATTCATTACAAGTGACTTAATTACTCAGTGGGTTATTACTTTTTCATTTGATTTTGCTGAAGTAACCATGGTTGCGTAATAAAGCAGAAACACAGCATTAATGCAGTGTGGCTGGTTGTGAAAGTAATTTCCCAGAAGCATGAACAGCTTATTTCTGCTGTCTTCGATCTGTTAGAATCCATGCAGCATTTAGTTGTGTTTGACCTTTGATTTAGTCAATCAACGGGCTTAACTATGATTCAAATTGGGAGTTTTGATCGACGGGCACTTTCACTTTGTCGAATATTGTGCTTTTTTCTGCTTTGCCTCTAACAAGTGTTGCTTAGCACACTCAAAGTTTCAGTGCAGCCATTTGCATGATACAATAGGGCCAAGCGGGAGGACAATGAAAAGCACCAAGTAGCCTGGAGTGATTCTAATGGGCCAGTTCCTCGGCTCTCCCACTGTGCAGCAAATTAATTATCCCCTCTCCAGGAAATCGACACACGTACGCACACAATCAAGGAAGATTTTCCCAGACTGGGCAGCACCTTGAATGAAAAATGTCCCACAACAATAACCCACAGCAATATTGTGTTAGCCACAGTGTGAAATTGATGAGCATGTTTCCTTTCATTGAGTGCTACATTAGTGTCTGGCTGCAGCGAATCATCCATTAGGGATTGTCACCGTTCAATTTGATTGTGCACCGCCGAACATCCCAGGGCAGTTAGAGAAAGGCCTTGGTGTTAATTCAGACTGAGAGCAGGAGCGAGAATAAGACTCTCGGGGCGTTGATGGCCGTTGGAGTGATGAAGATTGGTGTGCGATATGAGGCTGTTGAGGTGGCAAACAAAATGCAAAACAGCGGAACAAGAGCCATGTTGCTGCATCTTTGTGCGTGAAGAATTGTTTCAGCCAATCAGCCACACAGCTCTGTCCTCCAAACCTTTCAGCCCCTTTACCATTTTAATGTGAAAGGATGTTTTTTTCTCTAAATCCTGAGGACGGAGAATGAGCAACACTAACCCCAGTAGTTCTTCTTTGCAAAATCTGTTTCTCATCATTCAACAACAGCCTTAGTAATTGTTCCCATTAAATAGAAACCCTCTGTAACTGGCGACTGGAGTGATAGAGGCAAAGTGAAGCTTAGTCAGAGTGTCAGATGGGAATCTTCACATAGGTGTTATCACACTTCTGCCCATTAAATCCAACTTCAGAGCCTCTGAGGGATCATTAAGTGTAATGCTTAGACTGATATGCTGGCTGCTTCGAGTTTCAGATAACGCACGCGTCATGAACCTTGTTTTCAGGTTTATGTCATGACAATGCGGACATTTCTCATTCACTGTCAGCCACAAAGTCTGTCTTTGCATACTTTTGCCAGGACACAAAAGAGTGTGAACTGTATTGTGATCTTCCATTACAACATATACTGTGGGTGCATGCATGATAGAAAAACATAATTCCATATAAAAATACATTTATTTTGAACAATTTTAAAATGGCAATTTGTTCACAGTAAGAAATATGATTCAAAACAAGACGATTTATATATCAGACAAAAATGAACAATATCATAGATCATGCACAACTTTTGGCAATTGCACAACTAGACTATTAGACACGGTGTTTAATAAGTTGTTTAATGTGTAAACTTTAAAACCAACCATGATATATATTTATATACAGTACTCGCTCACCCTAATATAGTATTATATCTTTTATCACAGATAATTAGGGCATGCTACTGTAAAAAAAATCAAATAAATAAAAAAGGAGGACATACAGCTTGTTGTGAGACTGAAGGTCATAGAAACATACTACTGCCTGCTCAGTGAGTTGACTTTACAATAAAGTAGGATGCCGCTACTGTATAGATTTACATTCCATCTTCCTCTATGTACAAGTTTACAGTATTTCCCCTTCGACGTTCACGTTCAATTCATGTGTACCATCATCTGAGAAACAGTCATTGAAAGCACCGTGTTATCTTACAGAGCAAAAACCAACTACATATTTCTTTCTGGAAAGCATTCACAACAGTCAGACTTTGACATTTTTATATAGATATTCATCAGTGTATATTTACAACTGAAAGACCTCTAGTTATAGGGCGGTACATGTTCATGTTTATCCAGAGCGTAAAGTCAAAGTGGCTTATTTAACAAAACGTAATGATGACAAAAATATTTCTGTGGTAGGGTGGCAGAGCAAGATATGTTCTGCCTTAAACTGACAACTTTTTTGTTGTTGCGGTTGTATTATCTATTCTGGATATAAAGTTATAAAAACAAAATAAAAAGGTTACACTTGAGAAATTTTATAGCCTGCTGGTTCAATTTGTTTGTTAGAGGGAAACATTATCAACAAGTACTGTAAGATTTCATTTTTATTACAGTAAATTAGTTTATCATTTTAAGTCCTGTATTATAATATTCCTTAAGGGCTTAAACGTCCTTATAGTCAAGTCATAATCATTCTCTGTCATTCAATGCAGAATTAAAAGTAACTTTTTCAAACTTTTACTCATATACAGTAAAGCCTATACTGTATATTCTTTCTCTTGTACTGACCCATTAAAGTGGCAGTAGGCAGAATATTTTTCACATCATTGGGCAAAAATTCCATAATAACCTTTCAGCAAATTGTAATTCAAGTGTTCTGAGAGAAGACTAGACTTCTGCATCTCCTCATAGCTCTGTTTTCAGGCTTTAAAAAATCTAGCCCGTGACGAGAGACTTTGGCCAATCACAGGTCATTTCAGAGAAAGAGCGTTCCTATTGGCTGTTCATTCAACGGAGCAGCTGTCAATCACTCACAAACTCAGATCAAATGGTCAAACTAGGCAGCGTTGATCAAATATGAATTAATATTCTGTTACTGTAATGCCTATTTCTCGCCTCAAATGTTTGCAGAAACATCCTGTAGTGTACTGTTTAGTTGTAAAATGAAAAAGTTTGCTCCAGCTGGTGGGCAGTGCTTGGTATTTTCTCAACTGATCTCAACATGGCGGTCAGGTAACAAACTTTCTCATTTAACAGCTAAACAGTACACTACAAGACGTTTCTATGTGAGAAATAGGCATAACAGTAACATAATATTGACCGTTTGCTCCAGCTCTGATTGGTTGTTTTCCTCCGGTCTGTGAAATCTTGCAGATGCCATTAGGAGCACCGGAGGACATGATTTTTTTCAGATTACCTGTCTCATGCGCTACTGTCAGGATATAGTGACCGTTTTATAAAAACAACTTTTTTTTAATCACATTTGCTCCATTCTGCCTACTTAAAGCTTTAAGTTAATGGTACTTTTCTCATGTTTCTTATAGCTTTTGAGGTATATTAATTCAGCAACTCTGTCTGTTTTTACAATCCTATTCTCCTCTTAATTAAGAAAAATGATGATATGTCACAGGCAGTAAAGTATTGATCAAAAGGACAAAATGACAGCTGAATATTCATAAAATACTCATTAGCAATACAAGCATGGCGTTGATGTAGAGCGAGGGGATCTTGATGCTAATTGGACATTTTGTGCTGGTTTACGTCATCAGCCGATTTCATCAATTCAACCGCCCTCAAACTAGAGGCCCTAGAGTCTGGCTCGGTGGATTGATCTTCATCAAGTATTTAAAAGTAGATACTTATTCTATCCATGTGGGTTAAAAACATGACTTTGAACGATAGCAGCTATCACCGTGAAATGATTTAAAAAATTGACAAAAAAAACAAACAAAGCAAACAATATCAGCACAATTGTAACACAACAATCTGTACTTACTCAGTAACAGAGTCTTAGACGTTAGTACAGTTTGGAAATTCCCTTGTTACAACTCTCTCCATATTTCTTCCAATTCCTCCTGAAAACATGCAAACAAAAAATAGACTAAATACAGGGACAGTCAACTGCTTTGGCATAACAAGTTGTTTGTTTTGAGGATATGATAATGAAAGAGACTCTTTACAAACACAATTTCTGTGATATTTCTGCTTTATCTACGTGACATTGATTTTGGGGTGAAGGAATAATTGCCTTCAACATCAACCAAACAACTCAAGGTTCCGTCGTGCTTTCTCTGTAATCTTTCTACTTGAAGATCAAATGGTTTGTACAAGCTTTTACATGTAATTATAAATTCATCAGCCATGCATATTTGTTGAAAAGCCCCCTGTTGTCTCAAAGGAACATGGCCTCTCCGAGCAGGGCTGAGCTGGTGATGGAGGGCTGATAAGATAGGATCGCTGTGACAAGTGGGGTCGTTCAGATTGTGCAGACATTGGCTTATTCAAAGGTGGTACTTTTATCTCTCAACTGTGTCAGTAGTTTAAATTCAGCGATTTGTATAAAGCTGCGTGAAGCCAATCTCGCGTTTGCCCATATAACTAATAACCTGGCAGTAAATTCATCAAGGAAAAGATCCTGCAGTCAGTTCAGATTTGCTAAAGAACATATGATTAATTAGATTGAAATTGCTTTTACGTGGAGAATATTTTAAGACTAAAATCTATTAGTAGTCTGTAGCGAATTATGTAAGGAAAGGGATGAGATAACATTTAAAATGAAGATCTGAAAGGTTAAATCTAAGATTTTAATATTTTATAATCCTCTACAGAAGTTACTGCATCACACACAGAGCTGATGTAAGAGGCCTGGTGCCGTATTTATGAAATTGCTAAAAAAAAACTTTCAGAGCATTAATATAGCAGCAACAACTAGTTGCTATGTAAAGATATAGACGAGTAATGTCTACCTGAGCAGAGAATGAAGTCGCTCTCCTGCTGTGTGTGTTGCAATCTGAGTTTTGCTGTGTTTTGTTGACATAGCCGGGCTGGGCGAGTGTGCCTTTTAGTGCATGTTTGTGCATGTGAGCGTGGCCCATTGGCTAGCTCATGGCTGCTGCTCTGCACTGCGCTCATACAGCGGTTAAAGCTGATAACGCCGTTCCAAGCGAAGGCGTTGTCACGGAAGTGTAGCACCCACTCTCCGGTTCCCCCTCAGGTAAACACTGCTAGCTCTGTCAGCACTGTTGCAGTTGTTTGCACTGTAAGCGCTGTTAGCACAGTTAACTGAGAGCCGCTGGCTCAGCCGTCGTCATGTCGAGAGCTGTGCAGAATGCTCCCAATCTCGCATTTAGCACCTTTAAAAATAAAAGCTAATTATCAAAATTATTACAACTTAAAAATGCTCTTAAATTTAAGAGAGCTCAAGAGGTCTGAAGATAACTAGATTTTTGGCCACTTGAAGGCAGCAGAAACAAGTTGTGAACACAACATTTACATATTATCCTCTTTTAAGTTGATATGGTGAACTAGGAAACAGTTGTTTATTTACACACCTAGCAGTCACAGGTCAACATTATCATTCTATTTAGAGTTGTGCTTCTGGCCACCTGATGAATGTAAGTCCAATATTTAGCCTAATCAATTTTAGCTCTGTTTTTGGTCTCCACCAACTCCTGAGGGATATATCAGGCTCTTTAGCTGCTAAATGCTCCACTAGGTTCACCAGCTAGTCGCTAACTTTGTCTGTTTTCTGTTTGGTGCTGAACAGCTAATGTACTCAGATTTTTAAAGCTTTTTTTGGCTGAAAACAACAGTATAAGAAAAGTAAAAGTAAAACAAAACATTTAAGTCGCGAGCCGTAAAATTTAAACAAAACTTGCTTTAAAGCTCTGGAAAGCCGAGGGGAGCTGCAGATTCAGGTGATTGTTCTCTGTAGGTTCATCACTACGAGCGACCCCTTTCCCATTGTCATTTCATACATACATTGTTATTATAAAAATATGAATTATAGCCGCTTCAAGGATTTCAGACAATTAAAAATGTAAATTACAAATGTTTTGAATAACATATCACTGAGTAAAATGTAAGTTTTTTTTTAAAGGAATAAACAGTGGAACAGATTAATGATGTGATTACTTGAGAGTTGCTGTTAAAGGTTATCCTCTACTGTAAGTCGCTTGATAAATGTGTTTTATTCTTCACACACAGCTAAGAACTTTTTTTTTACTCCTAAGGTGGCTCATTAATGTAAAACTTTAAACTTTAAGTGTAATTCTTAGAGGTTTGATAAATACTTGCGTCACACCACCCTTCATTCAAAAAAGTGTACTGCTCCCTTATAGTGCATGAGCGTCCAGGGTGGTCTAGCAAAAGACGGATTCAAGTCCATTAGAGAGCTGTGGTTATGTAAATAAAATGTTTTCTTACAGCATTAATTTCGTGTCTCTCACATTGGGAAATACTGACTAGATTGCTAAGAAGACGTGTTCTGACAACCTCATCCTGAATGTCTTTTATAGCTCAATAAGTTCTTATTTCAACTGAACTGCAAATCTCTACGAAACATGAGGCCACGTGAGCTGTCATGTTAATCATTCAGAACCAATCTGTCGTAACATAAATCATTACATCATTACTTTCAAATTTTCATTTTAATCTGTCAAATCCTATTTTAAATGTTCAAATCGTTTCAACCTTTTATGAATTTAGATTTTACTTAATAGCTCTTGCTGCACTGTGAAAACTATCGATGACTAGCAGAATCTCCTTCTTCTCAGAGCTTTTCAAGCCATTAGGACTAAAATGAGAACACATAAAATCACTGAACCCAGACATTAATTAAATTAAAACTGGTTAATGTTTTTCCTCTGGTAGGGGGTATGTTCTCCGCCGGCTGGTGCGAGACCTACCTTGCAGGCAATTGAAAATTCTGTACTTAAAATATATTTCGGAGGGATATTTTGTTTATACAAGGCATATTTTAAATGCAATTAAATCTACTTGTCGGATTATTAACAATGTAATAGTGAATAATGAAGGCAATGTTCAAAATGAATGATTACTGCCTGCACTAGCAGCTGATTGATCTTTTGATCTTATGTTGTTATACAATGGATATTTGTATGCCCAGCCAAAAACAGACTGCTTGAGAATCAAACCAAGCTTCAGAGTATTAATTAAACAGCTGGTTGTAAATTCATTTAATCTAGCGAGCCCCAAATCAAGAGGTCCCATGCTGCTCTGCCCTTTTGTAACTAAACACTTTCGAAAGCAACCCATAAAGGAGTTCATTTGTTTCAGATCAGCAAGGACTTGGGAAAGGTAGAAACAGCTGAGAAATGAAGAATAGCCAAAGTGCTGAGCGACCAGAAAAACAGCCTGCAGCCCACATGTCTTTGTCAGGAGCACTGCAATGCTACTTTTGTCAAATAATCCACACTGTCTACAGGGACTGAATGGTTCTCATCTAAAAGACATCACGGTAGATGTCAGCCATAGCAATCAGAAAGTTAACTTGTCATCGTGATATCTGGTTACTGTGCTGCAGTTGTGCTTGTGGCGTGCAGTTTGCAAAAATATGACACACTGCATCGATAAAGACGTTCCAGCACCTCGGATGTGCGCTGCACTTCAATGTGCAGTGTCATTTAAATGAGACTGAAACTATGTATTTTTGTGTCAACACCAAAATAAAGTTACAAAATATTCAAAACAGATGCTCAGTGATGTGATAAATAATGCAATAAAATGTTAATCAGTATCAGTCTCCTACAGTGAAAGTTATTATTTAAATCCTGTCTGAATGTGTCCGAGCAGTACACAGATATTATTAATATTCTGTATTACACAGCTGGCATACTATAGTTTTCTACACCCTTGTGTATTTTTGGAAGTTACTTGAACTTTACTTGAGTATTTTATTTCTATACTACTTACATACTTAGAGGGAAATATTGTACCTGTACTTGTTACTCCACTACATTTTATTTGGCAGCTGCAGTTGCTAGTTACTTTGAATTACCCCTTTGTGTTTGGATGCTCTGCTGTGTCTGCTTTTTCTCTCCAGGGCTGCAGACCTGATGGGGGTAATCAGCGGCATGGAGCACTCAACGCTTTAAAGCCTGAGCATGCAGCAGCAGTATGTGCTGGCAGATCTCCTCACACACCATACACCTCTGTTCAAAGGTTTATGGTTCCTTTTCCTTGTTTTTACAGCACATCCATGCAGCACATTTTCACACATCCACTCCCTACACTACTGACTCTACAGATTCCTCCCATACATTCTTTTGACTTCCTTTTTTACATACTTTTGGGTTACTAAATCACTTTATTTGCTCAGTATACCCATGGGTCTCCCATTTTTGTCACAGTCCCTATAGAGCCGGGCTGTGACAAGTGGGAGCTCGTCCAATTCTTCTTTTTCGGCCTTTGTCATGTTCCAGGTGACTTAGAGTACAGTGCATTTTTCCACACTTATTACTCAGGAGCTTAGCAGGCAGAGTAGGTAAAGTGTGAATGAAATGTGTAATCATGGCCTCCGTAGGCAGAGTTTGTAATTTGTGAATGAAGTGTGTAATCACTGGAATTTGTCTCAGGTGTGACAGTACCACTGGTCCAGAGTTTGGGCTGTTAGTGCGTAAGTACAGTAGGTTACCCACTGCAAGTAGCTACCTGAAGACTAGGGAGGGGTTTAGCTAAGTTCTGGCTAGGCAGTTAGAGGGAATGGCTCCGATTTTGGTTTGTTAATGTTGCATTTGTCTGTCTGTGCGCTCCTGTGCTGGTGCGTAATCGTGCGTGGAATTGTTTGGCTGTGCGTATATACCAAGAGGCTAGATCCATGGGCGACTGCTGCTGGGATGCAAGCTGGGGTCTGATCAACCCTGGCTGGGTTGCTTGGGCGAGAGTGTCTGATGCTAAAAGACCGGAAATACCCAATGACCCCAAGTTCCATCACTGATGATGCGTCTCAGCACATCTGCAGGATGTATCTTTCATCTTTTCTGTTTGGCACATTCTTTTTAAGCTTTAAGTTTGTAAGGTCTTATTGAATATTGCTCTACTCTTTACAGTCACTGTATTGTCAGGGTTAATGAACAAAAGGATTACACTTTTAAAACTCTATACAACATACATGCACATAACAGACATGATATTATAGTCTAGTTAAGTAGTAGTAGTATAGCCTAGGTTCTCAGATACTGTGATTTGCTTCATACAACATCATTGAATTCACCATTAACTATTCACCTGAACAGTTTATGATGTTGTGAATGGTATAATTGCAAACATTGTCCATCAAAACATAGGGGTAGACGTCATGTTTTCTGTGTTATCATGTTTGGTTCAGGAGATATGATGCAAAATACATAATTTGGTTATGGTGGAAAGTAAAATGGCCGCAATGGCTGCCACAAGGCGTTTTTGCGATGGCTCCATATCTGAAAATGTTCAGGGCTCCAAACTGTTCAAGTGTACCAAGTTTCGTACCTTTGTAAAAAAGTGAACATCATTTTCACATATCACCTGGAATATAACCCATTGCTACTGAATCGGGGCCTCATCAGTTGGAACATGTTTATATTGACAATGAGGCAAGAGTGGGAAAACATAAAATAATGGATAGAGAATTCATTTCTTAGGAAAGTCTTTTGAGTTTTTGTATTATTTGGTGTTTCTGCTGCAAAGAAAGCCATTTACAAACAGCCCCAATAACAGAATCCAATGCAAAGCTCTGATATTCTATCAGATACAAACTGCACAAAGTTACGTTTATTCTCATAAGAAATGTTGTTATTGTTGTTAGTCATATAATATATCATCTTAAAGCTCTTTTTGTGCTCTTTATGTTGAAACTATCCATGGGCACATCAGATCAATATGAAGTTAGTTATAAGGGCATATGGAGTGGCGTTCAGAATTTGCCCAATTGCAGCATTAGAGGTCAAAGGTCAAATTATCTTGACATCAGTTGTCATGACAATGTGACCGATGGATAGATTATAGTTTAAGCGTCACAACTATATATATCTTCATGATATTGTGTGTTGGTTACCCTCTTTTATACTGGATCTATGTGTAAAATGGCAAAAAAAAGATGGAACAAATGTAATGATGGAGAGATGAAAAAAGGAGTGATAGCACATAGAAAGCCACCATTGCTGCAATGTTATCATGCATTTCCCAACACTAGGGACATAGACCTTTAAAAAAAATCCCTAAGAGACCTGGTCCCTCCAAAGTGGCACGACCAACCCCCTGGCTCATGGACTAGTAAGACTGTCTTTCGTTCTCATCGCGTTAAGCTTCTTGGTTTGGATATGGCGGGTGTTGAGGATTTTCTGAAAGCACCATCAGAAGAAGTTTTGAGCGCTGTAGTCGAGAACAGCTGTTGAAAATTGTGGAGCATTTTGGACGTTGGACGTTGGTG